>JASANE010022445.1:0-13285 GCA_030248225.1 Trileptium ribeirensis | reverse complement strand
TTCTTCGTTCAGTTACGTATTGCTCGGACGAGGCACCATGTTCCCACCAGGGAATTTTGAAGATTGCTAATATGTGAATTTTTTGTAGTTACTTGTTTTCACAAATTATCTAAGTATTTCAAAACTTTAATTTAGCTAATTCTTTGTTAGCTTGAGTATCGTTTTGTTTATTCAGTCTAGGTTTTGGAGTCGTGCAGTGCGGCGGTAGTGAACTAATTCTTGGCTAATAATAGCATAAACGACACGTTTTGGCTTAAAGCTATTTTGCGTTTTTACGACTTCCTTTTTATTCGATGGGTTACTTATATTGAGTTTATTTTATTCTGTATTGGATTACTTAGCTAATATGGCGGCATTCCTGTTATTTTTTAAACGCTTCACATAGTGTCTAGCGACGAATATACGATTTGGAATTGCATTCGTTACTGGCTTACGATTTATATTTTTGGGTCTTAGTACCTGACGATTTCCATGTTAAGAATTATTTAAATTCTGGAGCCGTCCGGAAGCGGGAACGTTAAAATAACGACGAGTTTTAGCGTAAATCTAAGATCTTAGGATAAAAACCACCACATGCTCGAGTGACGAATTTTTCCCCAATTTATAATCGATAGCCGTCATAATAAAATATCCTTGACCAACCCTACCCCAATCAAAATCATATAAAATAACAGTGGGCGTGATCGTCATAAGTTAACTACATATATAACATGCATGCACACAGATTAATATATAGTAACTGACACATATACACATCACACATATTATTACACATATTCACACATTTTTATATATTATGTCTCCCCAATATGTGTTCATGACTAATTTAAAATTATTTTAATTTCTATATTATTGTTAGGGGTCTACTAGGCTACCGGGGGAATTCCGGTCCAAATTCTCCACAAAACCCAAAAAGTTTCCCAAAACCCAAAATTTTCGCTATTTTGTTTATTATACCACTCCCTCCTTCTGCGTCCTGTTTTGTTCGATTTTCTTTTCTGTTCCTTTTTGTTTTCTTTCCCAGCTAATTTACATAATTATAGTTGTGTCGGGGTTCAGCTACAGTGTGGAAGAAAAGGCGACGAATTTAACCCTCACCAGAAATATAAGCATTATAACAAATATCACTGATGTTAAAATTGTGATTTTGACCCTAAAATTGCGGTAAAATCACGCTATTTATTATATATATACAGTCAGTGCACATAGCTGGGTCAAATTGGACTCAATTTATAGAACAAAATGAGTCTCCAAAATAGACTGTTCACTTTAACTGAAAGAGGAGATAAATAATTTGTTCCACAAAAGTTAAAATTACTGGGCCTTTATTGTCACATAAAATTGAAATCAGTTTCATTTCTTTGGACTAAAATCACTTTGTTTGCTATCGATTCACTTAAATCTTTTAGTGCCAAAACTTTTATAAATTCACCGATATGATTTTGAATTTAGTCAATTTATATTTTTTTGTCAAAAATTGAATCAGATTCGGAAATGTGATTTAAATATAATTTTGTTGGCAATAGTAAATAAAAAAGATATACGTTATGGGTGTCGATGGAAGGGTAGGAATCAAGCCATATGAAATGACGCCGCCGCCGTGATCCCAAGGTCACGCGTGAAATTTTAGAAAAAATTCGGGTAGGCAAAAATTGAGGAAAAATTGGCAAAATGTGGGAGTCCATTGAGGAGGTCTACCCCTCAGAGGACCTGCCCTGCCGACTGTCACCCTATCCAAGCCGACAGGGCCTTCGACACGCACAATTTCATTCTGAGTGAGAGTGAAACGAGCGAAGCCAAGAATTCTTACTAGCCAGGGTGTGAAATTTGGCAGCGTCTGTTTGTGGATTTTTTCGTGTGACATGCATAACTCAACTTCTGATGGCCAGATCAGGTCGTGCAATACCACATTCGAAAGCTTGAAATCTCTATTTGTGACAAAAATCGATAACTCATTGTCTATATTTTAGTTAGACGCAACAACCGATTCCAACACTTTCCCCATCAAAGGGGGTACGAATGGGACCAGGTAGGGTCTCTAGGGATCCCAACAAAATACATTATTAGTTATATCTCGACAACCACCTGTGTGATCTGGCGGGAATTGCACTCATTTTTTCTAGAGAGTCTAGCTCTATAAAGCCATATAGATGTCGTTGTTGCCGAGGTCTCTACGCACCAGGCTTGGGTCAATTTAAAATGGAATCTTGAAAACGCTAAATTGGTTATATCTCCTTAGCCGCTGGAGCGATTCCGATTTAGAAAGCACAGCTCTATATAGCTATACATGCTGCGTTGCTATTGATCTCACCTGTCGAGCAGGGTTGGATCAAAATGTGTTTTAAAATGAACCCTTGGGACACTTGAAAACACTAAATTGGCCATATCTCCTCAGCCACTGGAGCGATTCGACTAAGATTTAGCTCATTTTGTTCAGAAAGCTCTATATAGCTATATACGCTGCGTTGCTATTGTCATCACCCGTCGAGTAGGGTTGGATTAAAATGGGTTGTAAATAGGCCTTGGGACCCAGAAAAACCATCATATCTCCTCAACCACTGGATCGACTCGACTAAAATTGGACTTATTTTGTTCAGAAAACAAATCTGCATAGCGCTCTACTATTTGAGTTTTGTTTTGGGTCTTCGACTTTAAACGAAATGGAAATATTTTCCTAACTTTTATATACACTCCGAATTCATTTTCTTGGCCACGAGACAAGTCCCTAGTATACGCGTAAGTCAGATAGGATTAAGGATACAACAAGATCTGGGTCTTGATCTGGATAGGCTTATTTTCCACGCCCAGAAGGTGAAATTGAATTCACTGAAGTAAATATAATTCACTAAATTTGTAGGTATATAAAAATATGACACACGAATGCTGACATTACTCACATTTACCTTGATATCAGTTGCGCAGGGCCTATACGAAGATCAAGTTGGGAAATTTGATTGGTACGTTATTGTTTTATGTTTCACTTCATCAGCTCTGATCATCTACCTTTAATTGTTATTATAAATGGGCCCGGTATGGTATGCTATTGTAATATTTAATAGTATAATTTGATGCGTAGTTTGATTTATTTTCTGTGTAGGTCAATCAATGTATCCGGGTCAGGTTTTTGCAGCTACGGTGGCAGTCAATGTTTTTAATAACTTAATTACGAAAGGTCCGAGACTAAACTAAAAATCATAGCTAAATGGTTTTTAGTTTGCCATAGTCTGCGTCGACGCAATTAAATAATCATAGCGGCTCAAATGATTTTCGGTATCGACAACTGAAATCTAAGATTATCATAAATGAAACAAACATATATATTTCCAGTCCAAAAATTTTGGCACGGTCCCCAACTGAACATGGGGGCCGTTTTTGCCAAGCGGCAACGAAAAATGTCAAAGGGCCCACTTTGGAGAAGCCAGGTCACATATTCTTAAAGTGCACAATAGCATTCGACTATATTTGGCGTAGAGTCGTCGTTATTTACTGACATTATTTTGAACGTTACAGTACAACATTTCATTGCTTTCAAATTTATTGTAATCCCGAATGCACCTATAGTATAATGCTACACCCCAGTTGCAAAGGCTGGTATGCTCCCGTAAAACATAAGTTCGTCCAATATATATACAGTATCTCCACATTTATATTTGATTATCTGATACATTATTGTATATACGTAATGCAATCATATAGAAAACCTGGCAAAATATTCAAGTATTATTGGCCTGGCCACAGCCTTCCGAAAAGCGGGATGAAGTTCGAGGGCCCCTATTGTCTTTTATAGGGGAAATTCCAAATATTTCAAAAGTACAAATGTAGAGGCAATAATAAATTTTGGATTTAGTTTAGCATAGTGGTTCGAAAGGTTGCGGGAAAATCTTACGAGGATGGGCGAATTTGGAAAGCAAACCACTAATGTGGACAGATCAGCGCTAGTAGTTAGCTTACTTTATTATAAAATGGGTGTAATTCGAAATATAAGTGAAGTATGTAGTAATCTAAGTGTAGCGATTAATTTTATATTTTTATCTAGTGATAACAGACTGGAATTTTGTGTTTTTGTATGTCTCACTTCGATATCTCATTGTTTGGTAAGTAGATTTTTGGTTTTTTTGTAGACAAATGAATAGGTATATTTTCTAACTTTTTAAACATTATCTTTTGAAAGTTTTAAGTTACAACGAAGACGTGAAAATATTATTTTCAACACTACTCAGTATTTTTTATTGTGTTTATCTGGACTCTATTAGATTGGAATATTGTCTGGGGCTACTTTCAGCTGTTTCGAACTTGGAATCCAGATATATCTTTAATAACCCAGGTTAACTAGTAGAAAAACCATGCACCTCGGCATTTTATGCAGTATTTCATGCTATTACGCCATGTATGTGGCTTTTGCTTATTGTTTCCGTACAGATGATGCTTATTTCAACAGCCGTGTGTTTACGGGGGATTACCCGATAATGTGGCGCGCCAATCCCTAAGTTGTCGACCCTCAAATTGATCAGTGATCTCTTCAAAAATATTTATCACCTCACACTTTTTCTTCATTTTTGTTGGCATCATTTCGTTGAGTGTTAATTAGAATATATGGGCAGTATATATCAAAATGGCATACTACATATTGTGTTTACCCGACTCAATAGTTCGGTTATGAGGGCTCACAGCCTGACAGCCTGGTCGGAAAACTATGTTAATTATGAGATTTACTACTCAATCAGCGGTCGTTTGGCGCCGTGGTTAGAGCACATGTCTCACATAAGGTCGTGTGTTCGAGCTCTCCCATGCGCATAATGTTCTAGGGCAAGAGACTAAAGTATGATGCTTCAGGATACGCACCGCCACTAAAAGGTGTATGATCTTACTCAGAACGTAAACATATTGCAATATTCATATTGCAACTGACATGCCTTCAAAGCTTGTATTTCGGCAACTCTTGCTGCCATTGCCACGAAAGGGAGATCTGCATGCGCATCCGAAGTACAACTTGGTGATTTTAACATATTAATGATGCGACTCAACGAATCATATGAAATGGATAAAAATTAGCTTTTTAGAAATGTAAGATGAGTAGAGGTGCCTGAGAAGCTAAGGAGCTTATGCAGCAAATAAGATATCTAAGAGAGGGAGATCATGTCGTAGGATATGATATTTTATTAGACAGAGAAATCTGCAGCATTGCAGAGAAGCAAAAATACAAATCAGTCGAAATAAGGGAGTAGGTGCTGGATTTATTCCAGGATCTATAAATGTACTCTTGATCAATCTATAGAACTGACCCTTATGAATTTAGCAATACGTATTTTATGTACTTCGTTCAAGTACGTGTATTGCTGGGAAAAAGGTATGCTTCTCCTGGTATTATTCCTCCTTAAACCTAAAAGATTCTCTTCCATCGATTAGAGATAAAATTTTCTGAAGGTGGTATTCTCCTAATGTATAATCCTAGTGATATGAGTAAATATTATATGGTACCTGTGGTCAAGGCTGTCTGCTCTAGAAGTGATAGTTTAATTGTAGCTTTAAAAATTCTTATTGCAAAAGAAAACATGGAGTTTAATCTTTCGGGAATTACGTATGGTAAGATAGATATAGGAAATAATACATACCTGCAAGTTTGCCCTAAGTATGATATGTTAGGCATTAATTATAAAGGTTCTGAATTTGTATTATTGAAAAAGGAACAAAACACAAACTGTATCGCATCGAAATTTTGGCGCTTTTCTACATTATCTCCAATAGCACCACAATCAAGTGAGGTGTACAAGATTGAATTATTTCCGGAGAAATTAAGGGCATCGATAACCTGCGGTGTTGTAATTACGAAAAATAGAAATCCGATACAAGCTTTTGATCTATCAGGTGGTTCTTGGATCATGTCAGCTGTACATTCAGATTGGAGATTATTTTCTGAAGAACAAGTTCCAAGAAAAATATATTATTGCTCACAGAGCATTATTTCTTTGCTAATTTGGTGTGGCATGACCTTGAGTGGGATTATCCCTCTAGGTCTTAGACACGACTGTGCATTTTCGGCGTACACCAATGACAGTTATTCCTATAAATTTGTTTTTGGTCAGTTTGACATAAAATTGTATTCGTCGAAAATTGATACAAAATATAACTTAATCGTGCCAAATTTGGCGAAATTGTCAAAATATTTTAGGGAAAATTTAAAAACAGACTCAGAGACCGTCGTAAATTTAACAAGGTTTCGAAAAAAAACGTTATTGAACAAGAACTACATTTGTTGCTGAACATTTGTCCTTGCAACAATATGTTGACCAAAAATCAACTGGTTTGTTGTATGTCATTATTTTGGCCGTATGAAAAGTTTTGCTATTTGCTTTATTAATTTTACAGTTTTTAGATCGATCTTGCAGGCCCAATTATAGTTATGGACTAAACTGTTAACAGGGCTATTCAGCCAAGTAAGACAGAAAATACGTATAGCACTTCAAGAGTACCAAAACAAATTAATAAAATCAATGAGCTAGAAATGTCTTATTGCAACGAATATTTTCTTGGTACTCTACAGGAAGTGAGTGATCATTTTGAAGCGATGAAAAAGGTGAAAGCAAGAAATTCCTGGTGGTAGTATGTAGTATGTGTGACATGTGTAGGCAAATCTTGCTCATTATTTTGTTTTTGTGCATAGCCTTATAATGTTCTTATAACATATATATTAGTTATCTTTGATCATGGGATCAGTAAAAATTAAATTTGATGCAACTATTGTCTTATATTCGATAGAATTTAACTATAATTTGGGTATTTTTAATTACACTAGCTACTTAGCCGCTAATTATTTCTGAGGAATTTTATATATGCTATTCTAATTACTCATATGAACATACATACTTATGTATAAAAATTGTCATTACCAAGAAACCACTTCGCTTCACGTTATGTAATTTGTAAAAATTTTTTGGTTGTTGTTTGGTTTGTTGTTGGTGGGTTTTTTTTGGGGGGTTGTGGTTTTTTTGTTGTTGTTTTGGGGTTTTCCCAACCATAGCATGTTGTAATTCGAACGTCCTCAAGATTGATAACATACTAGGTATGTTCTTGTAGTCTAATACAAATTCAAGCATATTTTAGTCGAAATTAGCGGTACTATTAGCGTTTTAGAAACGCTATTTCTTGTATGAATTTAGATACCGTATGGTATCTCTGGATAAAATGGCAATGGACGCCTTGGTGCTCCTTTAACTTATTTCTACAGTTTATGTATCATATTTTTCACTTGATAATTTCAGGGTCAACTGGTAAAATTTTCAAAAAGAATTGATATTACCCGACGGAGGAAATTGGGGTTTGTAATACGTTTGGGCGCGAGTCGGTATAGTTTATAATCCAAGAATGAGGGTGTAATTTATGATTTTTCTTTTCTCAACAAAAGAATAACGGCAAGTTATGATAGACCGCGATATCAGAAAGCGAAACTCGATAGTTAATCTGCAAAAAGCCCTCTTGGATTAGTTTATTTTTCTTCTGTCTAAATTATTTCAAATATTAACGTTCCTAATTTAAAACAGGTTGTTGATCCAAAAAAATTTAGATTAATACAAAACTTAGTAATGTTAGAAAGACATATATGATAACAATGTTAAAACGCTCAGAAAAAATTTGCTCCATAAAGTCCTATAAAAATATTAATAATTCAAATTACGTTAATCAATATTTGAAAAGCCAACTGCCCCATAGTTATAAAATTTAACATAACGAAGTTATGCAGCTCATAAACGTTTGCTGTGTTCAGCAGAAAGTCTATCCGCGTAGCGGACTTTCAAATGGTGTGCTCCCGTAGAATTGATAGTAGTGTTTTAATTTTGTTTATAACTGAGTCAAAAAACTAAAGTGATAAACTGTTATTTGTGATTAGAAATACCTCGTTACAACGGCGGGTGGTTGAATAATGAATGAATTCCTATATTTAGAGTGTAGGTACGGTTATAACCGAAGACGGTTTATATTTAAACCTAAGGAAAAGTTCGGAAGTCGATGAAGTAGAATGAAAATTGGCGTTTGATAATATAGATTCGATAAAATTTACGATTCCCAATACTGTAACATGTGAACGTGTCTTAAGGTAAATAATAGTGCGGTCCGACTTCCTTAAGAATTAAAGTTTTGAGACATTTGTTTTATGCCAGTTAAGTGTCAATAAGTTAAGGCGGATCCAAACTTACTAAGAATCTAGTTATAATATAAGACGGCCAATCACAAAAAACGTTATCCGTAAAAAGCAAACTGTGTAAAAAACGAGACTATAAATTTTTGAAGGAAAAACAAATATTTTAAAACAGATTGTTTTAAATTTTTCCTTATTTAGGTGATTAATCCGGCTAGTCCTAGTCGGACGACTGCGCTCATTTTATTTCTCAAGATCTGACTGCTGCTTGTTGGGAACCGGAGGACTGAGGATCATTCAGATTACTAACGATGTTATTCAGACATTCGAAAAACAAATGTCTAATGCATCTCGCACTGGGCAAGGAACGGAGTGAACCCCTACACCGTAGCGCGTCTTCCAGTATGAGTGAGTTTTTTGACAATAATTAACAATAACAATTCTCTTCGTTTGCTCAGTCAGACCAACCCAGCACTGACCAGCAAAGGCAGTACGACAGGGTTGAGGGCAAGAACGATTGCACGAGTATACATGCAGAAGATCTTATATTGTTTCCGCCTTTTGTTGGACCGTCAGTAGGAAAATATCTTAAACCTTAAACTTGATGTTCTGCTACCACGCCCTTTAGATATATGTTCTTTAGTACATAACTACCGTATATCGTCGGCTAGGCTCCTGTTTAGTGGTCATCCAGCCGCGGGCATGCAATATATCTGCCCTCAAGGGTAAAAAATAAACAGTGAGATAGGTTTCAAACCCTGTACCTATATCCGTGTACTCTGACTATGCGTACTTCATGAACAATTTGTTTGCAAACTGATAGCTCCGGTTTAGTGGCCATCCAGTGACGTTGCTTGGGTTTATATGTACCTAAAAGTTAAAATCTAGAGTAAAAAAGAAAAACATTAGGATTTTCTCAAGTAAACCTTAGAATATGTTATTTTACAAATTACATTTGTGTGTGCATTTTGATGTTTTGTGCGTTTGCATTGCCGGGTTAAATTTTCTATCTCATTTAAAAAAAACTCAACTCAAGAACATCAATGGTATTTTTGACCTACTCCTATCCCTGTGGACCTTTGTTTTTTTGGTTTCTATGTTCTGTCATTGGACCATAGACCATATACGTGGTATCGAGATGTGCCAAAGACAGTTTGTCCTATTTGCTCTGGGCTGTGATCTTATAAAATTACATGCAATACATATGCACGTATATATAGCGTTACGTATACGGTCACTTAAAGTATTTCAAATTTTTTTTGTGAAATTTTCCGAAAAACTTAATTACTTATGATATAGAATATACGATATTATTTCTATTTTTGCAAAATTGAAACCCAAGGATATCTTGAAATAGATTTGTCTTGGGTTCTATGTGCATAGAAGTCATAGCCTTATAGTTAATTCAACTATATAACAGGAATTGTGGATATTAGAATTTTTATGTTTTCTAAAATATACATCATGTATTTAAGGGCAAAGTATGTGCAGCTATCAGTAAAATCTGTGGGTAATTTCAGGGTAAATTCAATATTATCAAGGGTAAGAAATTGTTATTTTAGTTATTTTATTTATGAACAATATAACACGCTAGTTCTCCGTTGGAACTTCAAAACTGATTTTTTACAGAAAGTACCTATATGTAGCACATTTAATGATATGGTTGTTTTTTCTCCTGATAAAACACAAGTGTATTTTGTATTTTTTCGGGGAATAGTCATAAGTGTATATTAATCATATACGCATGTGCAGCTAGCATAGTGGGGTGAGGAGATGCCTTTCCCTAAATATATGGGAAGTTGGCACCGAAATCCATGTGTATCGGTACTCTAAGATCAAAATCCTAGGTTAAAAATTCTACCGAACATTTCACAGCCCTCCAAATTTTTTGGAATCTTCCCAAAAAGTCAGAAGGAGTCTGCGCCACTGACAGCTAGCGGTGACATGGTTGGGCTCTTTAAGTGTGTTAGAGAGAAAACAAAAATCTTATTCAGATAAGACTTTAAACAAATAGAGTTGGTTTACACTTAAGTTTAGTCAGACGTCATTGCTAAAGGCACCTAACGCGATATTAGTAATCATTAATGAACGTACCATTATGATGCAGAATCGAGATGTAAATGTGCGCAATTTCTAAAATTAATAAGAATAAGCATTAGTTCATCGTTTAAGACAGGATGCGTACGCATAGTCCTAATTATGTCACGTGTTCCAATGCGTTAGCTAGTATGTCAGGCAGACAGTCCAGCTCAACTATTTAAATTTTGAATAGCCTAGCTAAGCTATGCGTTTGTCATCGATTGTCGAGCAGGGCTGTGCTTTTGTCACAAGGCGTTCAGCTGAGCCTCTATAAGTTAAGCCAGAGAATATTTAGTCCGCGAACATTACGTTTTACTATGCGTATCTAAATACTGCCCCGAAACGCCATACTTCTTAAACTGATAATTGTGTATATTAAAAACAAATATATAACGCAGAATAAGTGTGAAAATGCTATTGGACAAAATGCTGTTACACTAAGCACATGGCCCTGGCGCACGCATCTTATGGTAAATGATGCATAACTATGTTAAGATGCTGGGTTCGTGCAAAGTGTAATTTAAAATAAATAACAATTAGTATAAGAAGTAAGGTGCGGTAGCACTTTTCTCTTAATCTAGTTAAAGGTAGTGTTTCTGGCATGAATTAAACTCAATTCTATAATACAGAGGTAGTCACACTAAATCAAAAGCAAATAATTTTTTGAACTAAAATCTATGTATTTCTTAAAATCTTTGCTTTTAATATAGCATCTGTTGTACCATACTTGTATAATATTTGTTATACCTATTAATTTACGGTTAAATAAATTTATATTCGCAAATGTGGTGCTACTAGCCGCATATAAGCGCTAAAAATTCTTCGTGAATATGAATGATCTTATACCTAAACGAAGTTCTATAATCATTCAAAATGTTCTTATTAGGTGCAAAAATAATTGCATCATAAACTTAAAATTAATCGAGTCATTATAAACAAACATAAAACATGGTATTTCTATTTCTTAAAATGCATAATCATGCGTTGCGCAATTCTCATATATTTACCTAGGTAGCAAGCAGTAATTACGAAAACGTAAAAATAGAATGTTTTTCCTTTTATTATCTAAAATAGAGATTTTTCTGTTAGTTGCTCGTTGTCTAAGATGCGCAGAAACTCTTTAGCTCACCAGGGTAGTACATAAATATAATAAGTATAAATATTTTTATTACCGCAGATATTTGCTTTACATTGACAGTGGTCATAAATGAACATGGTTGATATATAACTTTCCCAGACGTATATAGTCGTGAACATCTATATAAACGAATAGTAGTTTAGCACGAAGTTATATCCTGTATAATGTTACACTAAGGTATATTATTTTTATGACTAACATTGATTATTGTTATTTACCAAGATTTCAGGCTGAAAGACATCAAAATATGACAAAGGATCATAGCTAAAAATTAAAGAAAAATAAATATACTTTTGATTTTAATTAAATTTGGAAACGGCAAGAATTATTAAAAGAGATTAATTTTTTATTGTATATCTAAATAAATTGCATGCTTTTTATACATACATATATATATAGAAGTAGACATGGGTGCAGAAGACCTGAACCGGACGAGGGCTGCCCACCGCGAGTTCTGACTACCTAACCTACCTTTTCTATACTATTTTCCTGATGGACCGCTCACAGATAAATGTGTGCACTAACTCGACATCGTCAGCATATACACACGTGTGTATGAAAACATTACATTCGAAGGTATGTAACAAACTTCGTGAGTCGTTACGTGAAGCGGGTTCTGCGTAACAACTTCCATACGTTGTTACGCGTAAGCGCTTGCATGTAACAACATTGCTAAAGTTGTTACTTTCTGCTCATTTGTTACGTTCAGCTGTTGTTACGTACGTACGCAGATTTATAACAACATGCGAATGTTGTTTCGAACAGCCTTAATCATACATGTTCAAGGTCCTAGGGTAGGGGTAGCCGCTGCCACGAGGGCTCACTCTTCAGTGATGATATCAAGGGGTCGGTTTTCGCTACTGATATCACAATTGCTAGACAAATTTGAGCATACATGCTTATAGAGGGTTGCGGGTTAGTCCCCTGAGGCTCCGACCCCCCTCCTGGATTTCTGTGCTAACCCCGCTAACAGGTGGCGCAGCCCATCTTCGATGGCTTAACCCGCCTGCCGGCTATTCATGTTTTACTACTATAATAAGTACACAGCTCAAGATCACATATACTGAGTGCATTAGGTCCAATAGGTCGATTCAATGCCACGTTAAACCAGCAAAAATATTGCTAAACTTGCTTTGAATATGTCTTTTACTGGTAGTTACACCGAAAAGCAAGGAATGGGTATGGAATTACCACTAGGATATTATGCCGCGGAAACGATGTACGTGAATATTTAAAACAATTTCTCAACTATTTTCGACCAAACTATTTCCAAGTTATTGATGATCTCAAAGAGATTTGCTGATTTCTTGGTTTCGAGCAAAAACAAATTAGAGAAACATGGTTGCGCTGATCTTGAGGTGACGCTTATATATACGGTGTTTCTAAATATCAAAAACACGGCTGGATATGAATAAGATATTAGCCAATCCCAGTCATATAAATAATGTCAGCATCAAAATTATCCGACAATACTTGGTTTTGACAGCACATTTGAGCCACGAATGGGATGAGATACCCTATAAAT
Source organism: Trileptium ribeirensis (assembly GCA_030248225.1). Taxonomy (NCBI): domain Eukaryota; kingdom Metazoa; phylum Nematoda; class Enoplea; order Enoplida; family Thoracostomopsidae; genus Trileptium; species Trileptium ribeirensis. Next base: position 409 of record JASANE010022445.1, on the reverse strand, counting down.
ATGTCAATTCAGACGGTCTTTCTTGTGGAAAATTTGTTCCCATAATTTATTTATTACCAAAGTACTGGTGACAATATGAAAATCGAAACTGATTTTGATCTGTGAAGAGCGTTATTTGGTGTTTGTTTAAATAGAATGTGACACCAATATATTTTCATCTGTATAGCGCTCCCTTGAACGCATTCAGATACTAAAATCATCGGTACCCATGTTTAAATTACGTCCTAAAAGCTGTCGAGATAATACGAAACTTTCACTATGATTACTGGCTATGAGTTGGAGTTGACATTGACACTTCATTTCGCCCTTTTGCAATATTGGCTTTAGAAATTAAATTAATATTATAATTCATGAATGTCACAATGGAGCGGAAATTTGAATTAAGTGTGAAACGCGAAGGCAACCATTG
>JASANE010022444.1:0-21356 GCA_030248225.1 Trileptium ribeirensis | reverse complement strand
AAAACTTGGCTTACTAATGATATGATATATTTTCTAATGATCACCAACGAGTTGAATTAAAGTTCTATGCTGAACATGTGGATTTTGTTTAGTTCTTCCTAGCTGCTTCTCATGTTAGTATATTTTTTCGATGTCGGAATCTAATCTCCTAAAGGTTTAACAATCTATACCAATGCATAGTGGTATCTGCCACAATAAATTTTTGTATACTTTTAGTGTACTATAGTTGACTATTCGTCGACTTTCACAAAGTTCAGCCCGCTACGATACAGACCATGACAGCTTTCGTTTTAAGATGTTATTCTTTAAGTTGTTAAAAAAATTTTATATAACCCAACGATATTTTGGCTAGATAATATGGGTCACAACCTGTTTTCTTATCTCGGCACACTAATTAAGTTCATTTCGACTGAACATCAATATCACGCTTATTTTAACTTTAAATTTCTTTATTTACTTTATGTTTACAGGATTTTCTTATTCGTTACGATAAGATTATGGACAATACAAGTTTTGACGGTATCAGCGAACAGAACGACGAAATTACTATTGATGACAATGCCGATAAGCCTACTGATAAAGGTATTCTCACGTTGAATACTGATTGTACTGGACCTGTTTTTACTACTACAAATTATAATAACGCTGCATTAATCGCTGCAGTAATACCAAAAAGAGTTGGACAGATCTTCAGGAAAACTAGAAAGTAACTTACCGCCGCAATGTCGCACAAACCATCGCTACTATTGCTGGTCTCAGGAAAGCAAATTTCAGCCGGCTGTTGTCGGACATCTGAAACAAAACTGCGAAAACACAACTATGCCTCAGAACAATGAGTGACAATAGCCTTATTTTGAAGTTATCCAAGAAGGTTCCATACATTTTCAACCTTTTCACTACCTTCACTACTCCGCTATAATGTCACTGGCTCACTGTTTATTATCCGACTTGCGAAACTATTTTTATACTCATTTCTTTGGATACGACAATATAGGGTGGACTATTTTGGCCAAACTCAAACTTTTATTGAGTAGGCACGGCGATGCCGCAAATTGGAGAAACCTGGCGTCTGAAAATTTAACTCCGTGTCAGTCTAATCGACAACGGAGTGAACTCAAAACAAATACATACAACAAACGTACCGTTCGGTGGAGTTTCAGCATCGAATGGCCTACAATCGCTTGAAACAGGTGTCAGAGGCTTTATGTCGTATTCCATGCGACTAGCATTATTTGCAATCGATCCTTCCTGGGTTTCGCTGTCTGAACATGTAAAAATTATACGTTTGCAACTGCCAATTACAACAAATAATCACAAAAAATTCACATACGAGTGCTGGTCACAATACTCGTACACAAGAGTCCTTGTTTGTGAGATGGCTATGACAGTCTTCGGCTTTTGCATTTGCAGCTTAAACGAACAGACGAGAGGAGCATCGCCCTGTCAGAGGTTAACACAACTTCCGTCTCCTGCATTGACACGGCGGTACTATCCAAAACAGAGGAACAATATATATTCCCCAACACATACAGTGTGACTTACCATCTCTGATACTTATCGCGACATACCTATGACAGGCCACACTCCTCATTATCATCGGGAACTAATGAGTCCGCTAAATCGTCATTTTGCAGAAAATAATAAGGAATACACTTTTTTTTCGGCTTACAAAAATGAATTCACCTGTGCCATACAGACCTTCGCACAGTAATCAGTCCATATGCCAAGCTTTTTTTCACTCAGTTATACTATTGGAACGGTCCGTCTGGTGATGACACTAGATTGAGTTATGTCTTATAGCAGCCACAGAACACTACGTTGACTCTGCTCACCAGCAAAACCTGGAGAGCGAATAATTATTGAGTAAAGCGAGTGGCAGTTGAACAAACCAAATTTAGAGCCATTTTCTCGGGCTAACGGTTTTTGTTGCCACGTGCATAACCGCAAATCCCAGGTCGACTACTTTGACAATGCTCAAAATTTGCGCACTGTGACTTAGTATCATCTTTTATTTGCGACAAAAGGGTAATACCATTTCATTATCCCATTTCGAGAACTTACTGAACCAATATAGCCATAAGCTTTAGCAAACATGTAAACTAATGTACGAATGGGAAAGATTGTGGACCATTTCTAACTATTACTGATGGAAATCTTGGCTTGTGTATCATAAAATCAAAAATTCAAATCTGAGCCCAGGCTAAACTTAGACTTAGAAAGACAAAACATATGCTTATTCAAAGGGAAACTTTGACAACAATACGCTAGGGGTTGGGGAGACAAGACTTAAAATGTTTCAAAATTTTATTTCAAATACACAGAAATAAGGAAAGCGATTAACGAATTTGAATTGAGTAATCTTATTGTAAAAATCCGCACTCAAAACAGTTTAGCCGAATTATTTCATTGTAACATGTGCTAAATAGAACAGTGGTACTGACCTTGCAGAACAACTTGTGACCAATCAAAATTGTCGATATCCATTAGAACTTTTGAGCTCTGAAACATAAAATACAACGAAATACTTTTTTTTCAAAGTGTTGTTTCTCAGTGCAACGAAGAATTCTCATAGCGCATTTCGACGGCGTCTGTTTTTGCTTGAAACACATACGCAAACTCGACTGGACTGATTGACCCGCGCGACAGAAGAATTACAAGCCTAAAATCGTTACTGTTAAGTTGTAATAAAAACCTATTACATCATTCGAACCGAAAGAGCTCCAGACTTATCGGAAATGTTGATTGTATCTGGACAAGTGGCACTGATGCCGGAGTAGGGCGAACGAAGTTTCATAAGATTTTCTGTGCTACAACATCACTTTCACGATGCACGATTTGAGTCAAACGGGGATTTTAAATGGAGCCGTTGAGAAACAAAGCTGTTATATAGCTACAAAACTATATTTCCACCTCAGCGATGAAATTGTGCTCGTTTCGTACAGCTACTGATCCTCTGTGTAGCTGCTATTATTACTTACGTTGCAAAGTTGTGTTAAAATGTGTTTCTGAATGAACCTAGGAGACCAAAATGCATGAAGACTGCAATATTTCCGCAAACGATCCGTCTATATCGAACTTATTGGTCTCACTTTGTAGAGCAATTCATCCTCTACTGAGCAGCATGGTTTACTGTATCATAATTTTACACACTGCAGTGTTGCATCAAAATGTGTTTTTAAATGCACCCATAAGACCCAAAATACACAAAAGCAGCCATATCACCATAATCAGTATAATATGGGTGATGTTAGTCTCTTGCTGTAGAACAGTTCGGCCTCTGTGTAGTTATGTATCGCCTGTTGCTAATGTATGTTGGTACGTGGCCAGGTTGGGTCATAACGGCTTTTCTAATGGGCCCGTGTGGTAGGCAGTATATGAAGACTGTAACATCTTCGCAACCGTTCATGCCAATTCTTTGAAACTGGACATATTTTGAACAACTAAACCTCTATGCAGCTGCGTTATTCAGCCTCTACGTTGTATTGTTATTGTGTTCAGCTACGCTGCTGGGATTGGGTCACAGTGGGTTTTATATATTTGCCAATCAGAATTCATCACATTGGCGATGAGACAAGCTACAAGTGCTCTAGACTACATACAACATGCAAGCAGTCTGAACGCAAAGTGAGACAGACTTGCAATGCGACAAATCTAATATCAAGCTGGAATTTTGATCTCAGCAAAATTGCACCAATCTAACTGAGTTGGCATTTGTACTACAAAATATTTCCTATATCGTTATAAATAACAGTATCGCAGACATAGCGGTGCCGTCAATTGTCTAACCAAGCCAACCCGCCCATAATTAAGTTTACGTTAGTGTTGTACACTTAGGAGAGACAGAATTCAGGTGGCCGCAATTCTCATTTTTGAGCTGGTTCTCCAGTTTCGAAAATATACAACGCCCATCGAGCAAAGTCGAGGCGAACTGGCCAATACGTATAAACAGTCGGTCACGATCTGTAAAATCACGTTTTGCGAGATTATTAATCGAACATAGAATTTTTCGTTTCAAATCTTCTACAAAATATCGAAAAGTAAACGAAAATACTCTCACTTCCAGAGTTGGCCAATCTTGACCACCATTCTCACGGAGCTGGACCGATGGTGAAATTTCCATTTTGGCCTCTTCGAACATGCCGACATATCCACGACGTTCGCAAGTGCTTGATGTCATATCGCTTCGGCACGTTCCCGGGCCATCGTATGGGGCGCTCCAAATTTCATCCTGAACGTACAAACAGTAATATATTTAATTATTCTAAATAACTCGACAAGAAATTGTAGAACAATAACTGTGCTAAGCAATACCGCAACAATGAAGGCATGACCGAACAACAGTCACACAAATGTGCGAGACATTTTTAAATCTAAACACAATCGCAGGTTTCCTCAATATATTAGGTTCATTTCCTAGGTAATTGACTTCGCAATTGGCTGAAAATTTTACATAAGTGCATGGAGTGGCGGAGCGCGAGGCTAGTTCGAAACTAGGGGGTGTTAGATTTCGCCGAGAGAGGCATAAAATGGGGGTACCTCCGGTTCAACAGTTTGCACTAAAATATAAAATTTCACAAATTCAGTGTGTTGTAACACTAAAGTAATCAATCACCTCAAACATCTTTATTGTGGTTTAAATGAAATTATTGAAACGTAACGAGCGAAGCGATAGAAGTTTCGACAGAGAACGCTAGAGAGAAAATCGTGACAAATCATTTTTGTCTGTCGCTGTCATTCATAACTCATTTTCGAATGGACGGATTTCGACATTTTTGTTCGATAGCAAGTGATTTCGATGTGCTCTTTAGATGAAAGCAAGCAACTTCGACCCCATCTTCCGGGTCAAAATGGCAAAAACCAGCTTTTCAAGAGTTCTTTGAGAAATCAGGCCATAGGGGTACCAGTGTTTCACAGCCCATATAAAGCGACACAGATTCGAATCGAAAAATACACGCCATTGCACAAAATCAGCTGATAGCGACTTTTTTGCATTCCTTGGGCCGCTGTGGGCCCAAATATGGTTCGTCGACCCTTTGTCATTTGCCACAACTAGTGATTTTTCAAATTATTGCTTGTCTTTACCTTACAATGAATGTCTCTAGTGTCAGCTATGCTAGATGCGATGGTTTTGCTTCCTAGAGTCCAACTTGACTATATTACAATGATTTGGTTATCTAGAGTACAGCGTGAATGATTTATGACTGAACCTGATTTCCAGAATATAGTCTGTCTTCAGTTGCTTGGTTAGATTTTGTGTACATGTCATCAAAATGGTCTATATTGTAGATAGGTTTTCCGGTAAGCTGAATACGATGGTTTGGTTATTTAGAGTACAGCACGAGTATCTTATGCCTTTTCATAAGTTTTCATTGGGTTTAGGGACAATGAACCTGATTTCCAGAAAATAGTGATACTTCAGTTATCTGGTTACAAATTACGTACAGGTCATCAAGAGTTGTCTATATAGATTTTGAGGTCGGCTGAATACGGTGATTTGGTTATCTAGAGATCAGCACAAATACCTGATGAGTTGTCAGTTGTTTTTGGTGGGTTTAGTATCGATTTAGAATTTTGAATGAGTTCAGAATTCAAGAGAGTTCAGGGTGGTATATACATCAAACACAGTCTGTTACACGTGATTACACAAAATGATAAATTAAAAATGAAACCACGCTCGCTCCGTTTCACCCTCGCTTGCGAGATGCTAGTTAACCAATTTTTACCTAAATAGTCGAAATTTTATTCGATGTAGAATTTAAATATAGAATTTAAGCAATAATTTGATGAAGTCAAATGTAACATAGGTGACATTTGAAATTAAGAACTATATACAGTGCGAAAATTATTTTCGCCCAGCACCCCGAAAAACCGGTAAGATTTGACAATTTACTTCGTCACCACCACATCCAGACACCAAGGTGAAAAGAGAATCCTACTTTTGCTTTATCGTAGTCGTGTTGTGCTTGCAACAAATCTAAATATGACTGCATATCGAAACCAATCAACCGCCGCTGTTGCGCACCGTTGATCTGAAAAATAAACAAGGAAATATATACCCACTCAATATTGCTAGCGGTACTACACTGCGGGCCTATAATTGTATTTAGACATTTTCGAAACCCCAAAGGGTGGCAACATTCATCCCACGGCAAATCAATTGTACCAACAGGCAGGGTTTTTTTTAAAATTGTACTGTTCAAAAATTTGGTCATTTATAACCGTGAGTGTTCATTTTAAGCATGCCTGGCCTATTTTACAACTACATAGCTACGACCGCTCAGATATACCCTTATACGTAACCAAACTAGCATATATTACATAGGTATATGTTGGTGTATTACTTAAGCTATATATACATACATAACGTAAGTGTCTGGTGTACTGCTTTATACACACATATGAATAATAGCTTATGAACATTGTGAATTGTACAGTCATAAGTATTGCAAACAAAACTCGGTTTCGAACGATGGTTTTGGTGGGGTTAAATGTTCCTGTTAATTTATATGGTCATTATTAAAATTTGGTGTTCATTTATAAGAAATTGTATTCAAAAGAACATGTTTTTGATCAAAAAACCCTGCGAACAGGCCATGCGATCGATCGGAACCATTTAGCATTCATCAGTTAACATCATATTACCGATAGGTTTTCCGTTGTCTAGATTCCATAAGTTTGTATTTACAATTATTATTGTAGACTTTGCTCAGCAGGCCGAAACTAAAATTTTGACAACCTCCAACCACCAGCTTGTTTCGCAATGAGTCACCAGAACTCAGAGCCAAATTGCTGAAAAAACTTATCCAGACAGTTTGTAAAAGCTAGCAATGGAATATATAAATTATTGAAGAATAATGCATCATTTAGCTTAAGATGTGTGCGACAGGGCCGGATGTTGTCACAGTCTGCCGTGGTTCTAAAGCCATGCTTGGCTAGCCGCGATTAGCCAGCGTGACATTTTGGGACCGAGCCAGACCCTACAAATATATTAGCTAATAGAAAAGCGAGGCTGATACATTGTCACAAGGGCCGGAATCGGCTCTATAACCACAAATATATGACGAAAATGAAAAATCAAGAACAAAAGGAAATTGTTGATACATATGGTAATATATTCGTAAAACATCCTTCAGGTTACAATAACGTAACGTAAGATAGACTGTGTTTTACATAGCTACTGGGTTGGCTTGCAAAAGGAGCTTAAACAATAATTTTGAAAATTCCGATATTTACGTATTTACTTTATCTGCATTTATGCGTCCTGCTTTAATTACTGCTAATCTTGCCTTTTTTGGGACTAAAGCTAAATATTTTCCCAGTTACACAATCTGCTAAACTGAATGCAATAAGTATTTTTTCATTAGTCCGGCCCCAAGCCTGAGACATAGCCATTCCCGACTCTTACAAACATACAAAAAGCTATTTTATCTGTGAAGGGATGTGGCTGTGATTTGTTGTGAAGTCGGAAGTGGCTCTGTGATAGAATCCGGCCCTAGGACAGTTTAAAGTAAATGATGCATACTATAAACAGACGTTGGAGAATAAAATAATTATTGTTCCAAAATAGGTTATTTCGCACTTATTTCAGGTCGCGACTGTAGCTTTTACACTCACTTCACTAGTGGATGTGTGATTTTAGGGAGGCTGCTAAAAATTCGGATCACAACAAGCCAACCGGTCATTTCGGTCAGTCACTGTCGACAAAACCTTAATGGTTTTGACAGAACCAAAACTGCCTTTGACCACCAGTAATTAAAAACTTCGACGTACTACGGCCTATCGGTTGTCTGGCCTCTCAACAGAGGGCACCCCAAGGATTTAAGCGCTCCCCAAGGTCATTTCCCCTGGTAATTTTTTGGCCTCCCCTTGGGTCAAACCCCCAGTACATACCTTCCAGGTATTTTGAGGTGACACAAAAATGACCACAACTCAAATTATATTTCGACAATTTGTGACAAAATCCCAAGTAAAATGAACTGCGGCCTGCAGAAATAGACATTTTCAATACTTAAATAACACAACGGTATACATGTTGCAAATACATGAAAAACACGAAAAAATGCAACTATAAAACCCCCAGATGATGTGAGGATATCGTTCACACAGTTGACCTGGGGAAATCCTCTAGGTGTTTTTAACCGCCCCATGTTGAAGCTGGGGTCCCAGATAAAATTTTGGTCCAGTGGAAAGGCAGGTTGCAATAGTGAGGTCATCCGCCAGATAATCTGTGCTGTGTTTATCGATTTTCATTTACGGTATCACATGAGTTTTTACCGTATCCTTGGAAGAAAACCAGTTGGTCTTAGATTTGTTGATACGTATATATAATTTTCAATGTCAAATGCCATTATGTTCATAACTATTTAGAAAAAATTCAGACACATTTTTCAAAAAGCGTAGATAAAGATTGAGGCCATTTATTGGATAAACCAAAGAGTGGTCTATCGACTCGATAGCACTGATTCGTAGTGTTGAAAAACGCGTGAGCACCAAAATTTTACACCATAAATCCGCATTGTTGCTTCTCTACTACGCGAAACCGACCATTTCTATTTCGGTACAAAAAGTCCCATTCACCATAATGTAATGGTTGCAAAAGTAAGAACAAAATGTTCGCGCAAATTGCTAAAACTATGATCCGCGAAAACATGGAAATATGTAATGCCCAAAATTATTAATAGCACTGGAAACTGTTTGTGCCGAACGAATGTGCGAAAACATTTTTCCTCCTCCAAAGTGGTACAGCCTTGGATCGATCTAGACAGCAATATCGCTGAATCGGTGGTTCTCGACAGGTTCAAGGGATCTGTGAAAGGGGCTAGTCATTATATCTCAACTCAGACTTGCTCTCCTAAACCATCTGGAGTTAGTTCTGATGGTTAGTTTATTAACTGTAGCCCGTGAGAGTCTACGTAACGGTGGTTCTTCTAATTGGAAAAGGTTGTGCCGTATATTTACAACCCAACGCCAGTTTAGCCGTAAAGTTTGGTTTTAACTTCGATGAATTTAGTCCTTAGGTTTGTTTCACCCAAATCTTTATTATGTCATCTATAGTAAATTCAACAACATCAATCACATACATATACAAACAATGAATACTTACGTTAACAGGATAAATCAATAGCACTCCGATTGGGATACGCACGTACAATAGCACGAAATATTGTGATCACCGACTGGAGCAACTGAATTGCCTAAGCTTAGCGCGCGTGAGCTTAAATAAACTTTTATCCCGGACCAGAAACCTAGGAGTTTCTCTAAAGCAAGGTTTACACAGTTAAGCATGAGAAATTCTTGGAATTGAGAAATCCGCTCCCAAACTTAAACGAAAATTTGCGCGTTAGAGAATATCTTTTTTATGAAATTCTCGGAATCCCTAACTCAAAACAAAATTTGGAAAATCCAGCAGATATACACTTACATTTCCGCTAATGTAAGTGTAATACTTAAGGCACCCAGGGCTTACACTCAAATCCGATAGGTACCTAGACTATAGAGCTGGCACACAAATTTTACAATTTTTAATTGCTTTAAACTCTCTTAATCTTAATAATTCCAAGAATTAATAAAATAATATTGGCAGAAATTACCGAGGGGATGAGGTCCGTAGCTCCTTAACGCGTGGGCCAAATGAAGCCAAATTTGGTATGGATAATCTACCGCGTGCCCTATGGTATTTGGCATCAAAATCCGCATGTGCCCAAATCATCCCCCCTGCCCACTTTAACATGATTCCTGTAGTTCTTAAAAATTCTATTGTCATGTGCTGGGAAAATTTTTAACTCAAAACTAATCCTATTTTCAAACAATTACACATAATACACACGCTTCATATGTAATACACAAACAACCAATTTACAAATGAAAATGATTTATACTGCGGTACACATACTACACTCGATTCACATGTAATGACAACCAAACAGGTTCGCACATATACAAAAATTATTATATATGAATTATATAGTCGTAAACACACTAAATGTATGCATAAAGTAAACAAGATACACAACACATACATAAATGTACACGTAATAAACAGATGACGCAAAACCTTCAGTTTCCCACGAAATGTTTGCAACGGTAGTTTATGCCCTATGGTTGTTATAGGTAAGAAATAAGGCAATTTTATTTATAAAACGAAGGAGACCCGATATTATCAAATAGGGAGAAATTGAGGGTACAGATCGTTACATAACAATTGACTAACATCTACTCCATCTAGCCGCCCAATTCCGTCAACGGTGATTGTTCCGAATCGTTTTTGCTCGAGCAAGCGGACGTCGTCTTCATGCTGGCGTTCAGGAAAATGGGATAAGAACGGACTCGGGACAATGCCCTTTGACTCGTTAGCATCGCGGCGCCATAAAATATCGATCAGGTCCAAGTCCTACAAACAGCCTAAGGCACGGTAAAATACGAGCATAAATTCACGCGAAACAGACCACAGCAAGATAGGTTATTGACATCTACACTGGCATTTCTAATCGCTGAAAATTTTGCCAGGGGAACAAACTACCCTAAAACGGAGGTGTCCCGTCTTCGTAATCTAAAATTATCAAATTTTAATGTCTTTAACGAAAAACGCTACCGTTACTAAATGACCATTGAAACGATGCAAAAAACGTCTCTACAGAGGTTGAAAGCAACCTTTCAACTATTTTTTACTTAAATCAAAGAAATAAATGTTTAAATTCCGACAGAAATTTTTATAAATAAATTTGTCAAGTATTTAAGTCAACTGGGGGATTTTTAAAGAGAGAAACAAAAAACTTTGTCAGGGAAGCCCTAAATTTTTATAGTGGCACCAAAAAATACCTGAATAGCTCCACCCCCCTTGGAGAACCCAGGTTGCATCATAGATTAATCGGAGTTCTGATTCCGATTACTCGTTGCGATTAATTTTGCCGGAATCGAAGTTACGATTTCGTGTCTTTTGCTTATCTTCATAGCGAAATTTGTAATAAAAGATTTGGATTTAATTATAGTAAGCAAATGAATCGTAAATGAAACTGATGCTACCTGTATGACACCAACCAAAATAATTTCTTTGTGTTTGGTCGTTTTAATTCCCGAATAGTCATTTATCGACCTCTGGTAAACAGTTTTCAAGGCATAGGGAGATAACGCTAGTCACACAAGTACTAACATTAATTATGGTTTTCGAAATACTTGATCAGGTGGAAGCCGGTAACCATGCCGTTGTTTGAGCTATGACCTAACTAGTCCATGTTCGGAAGTACATCGCGAGATTCTTACTAGTTACTTCTCATATACTCGTGAGATCACAACATAAAGCAATTTCGAATATGCCACAATCATCTAACATTACAGATTTGTCCGGTGAGCAGAATCAGGACATGTGTAGCTAGTCTCGAGTTCATTGCCTATTTCGAGGTTGATCTTTCTGAGCACCCTTCAAAGGCACCGAAAGATACATAAAACCCGCCATGAATATTAAGAAAAACAGTGCATGTAATTTTGAGTACATTTATTTCTGAAAATATGGTGCCTATTTGATATGTGCGAGCTTGAGCTGTGTGAAAAAATGTCAAAATGAGTCTTTTTAGTTAATTACAATATACAAGTGACAACACTGCATGTATTTTGATCCTGAGGTTTTTCACAGCATGATGGAGGCTAACTCCATGGGCTGACAAATTATTAAAACAGCTCGATTTTTGGATTCGCGGTTGAGATTGGAAAATTAGTGGCTACTTTCAGCAGGGATTTTTAATCAAATCATGTAGGTATTGTTCTTCTCAAGCATTAACAAAACTACTCTAGAAGGAAATATTCGAAATATATAAAGCACAATTCGTTCAATAATACAGATTTTAAGAAATTTTCAATTGGAACATGCCGAAATGGTTACTTTCCTGGCTTCTTCAAAGTGGTGACGGTGAAGTGGGCCCCGTGGCAAAAACGGGCACCCCCACACGGTTGGGCCCCTGTTCAAGCCAGCGATTCCCCTAATTCACTCCCCCTGGCAAAATTCGGCGCCCACAGTACCGAACCAGAGGCTTCCAGGTCATCCCCCCTGGCGAAATTTTCAACGAATGGAAAATCCAGCTTTTATCATAAGCACAACTGCATTTATTTGCCCCGAAAATTAGTGATCCCAATCTAGTCCTCAACATGTAACTTTATTGGAAAAATGCCAAACCTTAGCATTTATATAGCTCCATGCAGCACCCCACAAGACAGCTAATATACTTTTAAAACGATTTTTAGCCGGTTAAGACAATATACCATCGTTTACCCAAACAAACAAGGGATTCATGAATACGTATTTTTGTTTCGCTTTTGTGATAATGTTTTGGGTAAAATCCGCTGCTCCGTAATAATATTATGCACTAAATTTGTTTTTGCTACCAGCCTGTGGAACCGCTATATACATTGGATCTGACAAATATTTGTACGCATATCTTAAGTTTTTTGTTTAATTTTAGCGGTTTTTTCCGTTTGGCAGGTTTTTGCACTGCAATACCCCGACATATATTACTCTCATATTAGATACTTGCCTCAATCGACGGTTGAACATCGGTTAGCGAAACGGAGCGTTCAAAAATCCCCTCGTTGCCCCCTACCGCGCCGTACTCTGCCAAACTGCCGGCCAGCGGCGACAAAGGATCCAAATCGTTCAAATAAGGTCCTAGGGCGGATTCGCTTGGTGGTCGCGCTGGATCGATTAGGGTTCGTCTCGGAGTCGATGAAGTGACAATGTGTAACGGCTGTGGCGTTGAAGCAACCGTTGTCAAAGGAAAAACAGCAAGTGTTGTAGTAGTTTGTGGGAAATAAAATAAGTGTTCAAGACTGCGTTTACGAGGTGACGACAGAAGTTTCCTAAAACACTTAAACCAAACAACGTGAAACAATAATATATATTACCACACAGGTTAAAAATTAATCCATTATGGACAGCCCAAAACCAATGCCGACGAACTCTCAATTGTTCAGTCAACAACGAAAGCGTATTAGTCAGTATTTCCACAACAAAAGCATTTTGAGCACTAATTAGGTAGATCAAATACATATTACTGGGCTCTCCATATTGGCGGGGGCGGCCCTGGCATTTTCAAATGCCCCTCGCAAAAACCGAGTGTCCCCGATTCGTGCCACCTGGCTAAATTTTAGGCTCCCTAGCTGATTCATCGACTTATGACAAAAAATTTTATTTATACTTGGAAAACACACCAAACGACATAAATTTGATCAAAACTTTTACTGAAATTTTGTCCTGAAACCGAAAATTTTAAATTTTGTGAAAATAACTTTTTTCTCTCCAACAAAAGCGTTTTGGTAGTGTTTATGACACACTTATTAACTGTTTTTCTCGCCGAGAAATACCCATGGCAAAGCTTGGTCCATCGGCACCACACCAGGGAGTCCAGGTTCATGCCCCCAGACACAATTTTCAGCGAATGGATAGCCGATTATAAACATTATTAAACGATATTGTAACCTATTTTACAAGGAAGTGAGACCAAGGTGTTTTGTTTTGGCCTCCCACCCCATTATGAATATAGTTCTTCACCAAAGCGATAGATTTTCGTATTTTTATATTCGACGCATAATGAAATGTAGTTTTCACCTACAGTATGGACAGAATAAATTACACTCGCATGCGTGCACACACGCAAACGTACTAAAATGCGTTTAAACTCACAAGCAGGCAAAAACGTTTAAACGCAATTGCGTGCGAGCGCGTGCGTTTTTTGAGCAGTTAATTCTGTCCGTGATTGTAGTTTTACATTAATTTAAACTTCTCCGGTTACTTCTATTAAATTACAACAAAACAGACACCAACTGAAGATTTTTGATTTTGACCATTTGGAGTAAACCAGCCTTATAGGCTATAACTCTTGCCAGAAGCAACGAATCCAAAAATGGAGAATCCTCTCATAGAGAGCTACAACTTGCCTTCCGAGCTATTTTCAGAGCAGGCGTTTCCAAGCTATGAGCCAAATTTCAGAATACACCAACACACTGAAAATTCGGTTTGCCAGTAAATAGCTGCTATCGTATGACTTTAAACGGGCTGATGGCCGTGAATTTGGACTGACGAAATGGCAGCTAAGTGCATTCGCTTCGTTTCTCATTGTTTTGCAACGTGCTAGTGTATACGTCTTTGGCATTCGCTTTATCTGTGGGCAAACGTCAATTTCGAATTTAGAAAAATATTGGTAGCCAAGTCTTTGGGTTGTTGAAGCAGGTAACGTCGGATCCAGAGGTTGTCGCCTATATTAACTACTAACAGCTAACGTTTACGAACATTTACTGATAGTACCTTCCTCAGTCTTTGTCTAGGTTGATGTTGGTTTGGAACTGGGGATTGATTCACAGTGCTGGACAACAGGTGGCGCTACACAAAAACATGTGCATTCGTATATGGAATATATCAAATCCATCGTCATAAAGGTACCCAAACCCTAGGAGTTCCAACTAGTACGTTGTTTTATCTCCAAAGTGGTGGAATCTGATCGTTAAATATGAATTTAGAGAGACGTACTCACGCAGCTTTACTGACTATCAACTTACAATGAGCCGAATATATATATGAGCCACGTTGCTTAAATAGTTGATGAGACATACCCGCGTATTGCGTATTTAGAGAGGCATACTTGGGCGGTGGCGAAGACATAACCATCTACGTCTACTTGATGGACCCAGTCAAACACCCGCTTTGGTGCCACCCTGCAGCGTAAATAATTGAAATAGCACAACACCAAGTGCCGTTATACATAGCATGAAAGAAAGAAAAAAAGAAAGGTACAAAGGATGAACTGTTGTATAAAATGGCACTAAAAATCACAATGCTTGAGCGCTTGCGGAGATATTGCCGATTTGGTGTGTTTTGGATTTCAAAAAATACATTTCTGGCTTTATCAAACTGTCTAAAAAGTACATGGAAGGAATCAAACTGAAGGTCTCAAGCTCGAACTGGTGAGAGAAATTTGGCTTCCCCCGTGTCGAACTGGGAGGGAGGGTTTAATAAGCGAAAATAACATAAATGGCAGAGTCATGGTACAACAATAATGCACATTATATAGTGAACGTCTGCGTAGATTGACAGCAATTATAGTGTTTTTAAACGCGCGGGTCAAAACATTAGGAGATAGGACCAAGTACGCCAAATTTGACTTAGATGTCTTAACCGTTCGTCAAGATACAATAATCACGTTATTTTTAGACCCCTTCGTGACTCGACCCGGACTCCTTTGGCACGCTTTTTCGGTGGGAAGATGTTAGAGCCGAGCTTCGAGACTACTTAAACGGATTTAATGCTTTCAAATGAAGTATTGCACGAATCAATCCGCTCAGCCAAAACCGAGTTATGCGCGTCATCACAAAAACCCAATAACCGATATTGTCAAGTTTCGTCACTAGTAAGAAATCTTCGCTTCCTTCTTCACACTCACCACACTCAGAATTCAACCATCGTTTTATCCGTAAATACAATACTGAATATAATGTCAATAAAATTGGCCACGCAGTGTTTCATATTTAATTAAGTTTAGAAACATTTGATGAAAATCCACTCATTCACTTTGCTATCTCGTAGACAAATGCTTCATCAACTGGTATTTGAAACAGAAGTTATGATGTTCAAGCATCGACATTGACGTCGCTATGGACAAGAAGAATGCGTTTAGAAATAAAATTGCGAAATGAAATCTTTCGTTTGATACATAGCTTCTACAGTATAGATAGATATAAAATTTGAGATTTGTCCTACCTAAACGGTGAATCAGGCAATCTTTGCGAACCAGTGGACCAGTGGATTTTCGGAGGTCCAGTGTCCCACGAAAAACCACAAAACAGCAACAGCAAAAGACCTTCGAAATAATGTGATTTGTTCTTAGGTGACGACATAGCTACTAAAATAAATATTCGATTATCTTCGTCTCTAAAAAATACACCAGAAACCAAAATTATTATAGTATGGGTACGGATGTCCAGATATCATGACATTACACCCTGCAACAACTTGCATAATTTAATCAAATAGTTATTTCTCAGAGAAAAGCAATGATCCCTGATTAAAAAATAGTATATATATGACCTGTACAATATTGCTGAGCTATTGTACGATTATTGCGCTCATCAGTGATTTCAGCAACAGTCACCCTATCTACAATACAAACAGGCACAACGCACAATGATTTGAACCGGAATTTCGAGATTCTTACAAATCACAAGGTTTTCGCGGGTTATGACAAATCTGCGGGAAGAACAAAAACCAGAAATTGAAGGTCCACTTCATAAAAACCACAGAAATCAATGCCAATATAAAAGTAACGCTGAATAAAATGATAACTCGCGCGGAAAAAGAACAGGGATCGTGTGAATGTCATTTGCAGCACGATAGGACCAGGTAGCACATTTCCGTACTAATGAAAACGCTTTTTCCATACCTAAGCTAGTCGCGACATATAGCAGTCGACCGAAAGGTTGAGCTGGGATAAGGAATAGTATATCAACTATCGTCAGAAGCTTTCATAGCGCCTTGACGAATGCGGTATTACCATAAATAGACCCAATGTCAACTCGGTGTATATTAGTAGGAATTGTTGGGTCAGAGCCTGGCGATTCTAAAGGTGTTTATCCTATAAAAAGGGCGATTCTAAAGGTGTTTATCCTTTAAAAAGAAGAATCAAATTGTCTTGGGTTTTTGAGTCCGGTAGTAGTTTCATGAGCTAATAGAGCTGTTGAATTTTTACCATAATTTAAGCCTCAATGTGCAGAAATCACAATGCCGCTCATGTCGCTACACTTCGGTGTATATTAGTAGGAATTGTTGGGTCACAGCCTGGCGATTCTAAAGGTGTTTATCCTTTAAAAAGAAGAATCAAATTGTCTTGCTTTTTCATGTCCTGAGTCCGGTAGTAGTTTCATGAGCTAATAGAGCTGTTGAATTTTTACCATAATTTAAGCCTCAATGTGCAGAAATCACAATGCCGCTCATGTCGCTACACTTCGGTGTATATTAGTAGGAATTGTTGGGTCACAGCCTGGCGATTCTAAAGGTGTTTATCCTTTAAAAAGAAGAATCAAATTGTCTTGCTTTTTCATGTCCTGAGTCCGGTAGTAGTTTCATGAGCTAATAGAGCTGTTGAATTTTTACCATAATTTAAGCCTCAATGTGCAGAAATCACAATGCCGCTCATGTCGCTACACTTCGGTGTATATTAGTAGGAATTGTTGGGTCACAGCCTGGCGATTCTAAAGGTGTTTATCCTTTAAAAAGAAGAATCAAATTGTCTTGCTTTTTCATGTCCTGAGTCCGGTAGTAGTTTCATGAGCTAATAGAGCTGTTGAATTTTTACCATAATTTAAGCCTCAATGTGCAGAAATCACAATGCCGCTCATGTCGCTACACTTCGGTGTATATTAGTAGGAATTGTTGGGTCACAGCCTGGCGATTCTAAAGGTGTTTATCCTTTAAAAAGAAGAATCAAATTGTCTTGCTTTTTCATGTCCTGAGTCCGGTAGTAGTTTCATGAGCTAATAGAACTGTTGAATTTTTACCATAATTTAAGCCTCAATGTGCAGAAATCACAATGCCGCTCATGTCGCTACACTTCGGTGTATATTAGTAGGAATTGTTGGGTCACAGCCTGGCGATTCTAAAGGTGTTTATCCTTTAAAAAGAAGAATCAAATTGTCTTGCTTTTTCATGTCCTGAGTCCGGTAGTAGTTTCATGAGCTAATAGAGCTGTTGAATTTTTACCATAATTTAAGCCTCAATGTGCAGAAATCACAATGCCGCTCATGTCGCTACACTTCGGTGTATATTAGTAGGAATTGTTGGGTCACAGCCTGGCGATTCTAAAGGTGTTTATCCTTTAAAAAGAAGAATCAAATTGTCTTGCTTTTTCATGTCCTGAGTCCGGTAGTAGTTTCATGAGCTAATAGAGCTGTTGAATTTTTACCATAATTTAAGCCTCAATGTGCAGAAATCACAATGCCGCTCATGTCGCTACACTGGAGTCAAATATTGAATAGTGCTGCTGTGGTCCGATACGTCTGCAAGAACCTCCGATGCATGTAAAGAAGTCCTGTCGCCATTATTCGTACGCCCTTTCCCAGACGCACCAATGGACATTGTGGAGGATGCCGCAAACGTTGCCATCGAAACATGCTTCAACAGTATAACGCCTTGTGTTAGTCAGTGCCATTCTTGGCAAAGAAGTTGTCTCACCAGCGGAGACACGTTCCACCACCTTAAATCGGCAACTTCTATTCATCGATACATTTTCGACCTTTTGTTAAAAAGACGTGTTTTTGTGGACCACACATTTTTGACGTTTTCTTTGCAACAACGAGTAGATCGGCAATCATTAAGTGAGATTAGACACGTTTTATTCATCGCCGAGTTCACCAATGACATTCGGCGTATTAGTGGAACCGAATCGTAAACATACGCCCTCTCGCGCATCAGTTCCACGTTAACGGGTATCGACTACGTAGAATTGGCAGATGTGCTACCCAGGTGCATTCTGTCTCTGAAGTCACAAGCAATTTGTGATGTCTCTAAGACCAAACTACAGTAGGTGTCGATCCAATGTCTTATCGAACAATTTTCTGCGATATTTGTACCAGCGTCCAGTTATGTTTTTCGAAAAATTTCGTCGTTATTGCTCTCAACACACTTGACTTGCGCATCCAAGAATTTGAGCGACTTAACAACTGGTAAGCGCAAATTTCGGTTTTGACAGGTGTCAATAAGAACGTTAGCATTGAGCTAAATAGTGCCTGTCAAGCCAACGTTCAATCGCACAGTCTCGAATCGGACCGGCGACTCGATCATATTCGTGGAGCATCAAACGATGCTTTCCGTCTTTAGACGGTTAAACATACCTCTTGATGTATATCAACCGATTTACTCGCTCGGTTGGTATCGGTCGAAGCCATGTCAATCTCTGCTATCGATGCCGAAAAGGCAGCCTATTCTCTTACCTTCCTTTACCTTCAGAGGGTTTAGAGGTGCTTGCATTAGTTATGCATTTGGCGCGCCTCCCTCAAACAACGTTTGAACTTGTCCAAAGAGATAGAGTGTACTGTATCAGAATCTTGGTTGTTCCATGGTCTTATGACCCGACAACTGAAAAATGATTTCGAACATTCGTTCGAACAGAAGGGTGGAAGACCTTCATGTCTTATTTTGGTAAAGCTGTAAAATAATTTCGAAGGCACACCAATAATCTTGGTGTATTTGACTCTGCCAGTCGACGCCGTTAACAACCTATATAGGAATTATTATTTATCATAATTTTTTTTACGATTTTCTGCTTACCCGGAAATTTTCGAAAAAAAACTATACCGCGTCTTGGGAATTTTTTGTTTCCAATCCATCCAAAGTACATAAAATTAGATCAAAATTTGTACTAAAATTCTGTTATTTATCCAAAAATTTCCTAATCAAAATAGCTGTTGCTCTCCCTCAAAAGCATTTTGACAGTTTCTGACACGATTTTTAACCGTTTTGCGCTTCTCAAAATAACCCTGGCAAAATTTCAGTGAATGAAGAGCCCAGCGTAATTTTATGTAGCAATCTTATAGCATTCACCAGCTGAGTCGAACTTGATCAAAATCAGGTTAATTCATGCCAACATCTAGTTTGAGGCTTAGGATTTAGCATAAATCATGAAAGTAGCCCTTAATTCCAGGACAAAAAAGCCAATTTGGCACCCTTCGCCATGTTATATTGTTGTTTTAGAATTGGGGTAGGGGTGGACTATGATTTAATATGGCGGCTATCGGATTATTAAATTGGGACGGGATTCTACACTCGAAGATGTGTGGTCCGTACGTGTGGCCAGCAGTATGCAGGTGGGGAATTATGTCTTTTCTTGGCGCGCGTTTACATTATTTCCCGTGTCTTATTCTATTTGGCGTTGCGGCGTGACTACTTCGATTAGCTCAGGCTTTTGTTCCGATATAAAGTCAACACAGCCAAAGTTATAATGTTTATTCAACGGTTAGTGTAATACGCCAATATTTATTACACACCGGTTCGGTTCCTATTATTTAACGCACCACTATTTGAGCCACTTATCCCTTCCCACTATAGATACTTCTGCCACTTACAACTTATTGATGTCGGATAAACTTTGCCACTCGATTAAGAAACCCTGTTAGGTTTCGGTGTAACTCCAATTTGTTTCACTTCGATTTTAGTTAAGTGAGTCTTGCTTATTCCTCAGTCTCAAGTTTGAGCGCACAATTATTCTGAATAATTTATCTAATTCTTGTGATTAGGGTATGAATTAATTAAACCCTCTTGTGAGGTTTGTACGAGACCGCCGGACGGATCGGTCCGCACGTTTATTTGAATAACTTAACCATTGCCTTAGATTTACTCTAAAACTTCCTTATGCTTTCCTCTTTTGAGGTTGGTACGTAGACGTAGGTGCGACGAATCCTACGTAAGTGCGACGAATCCTGTTCCTTAGAATTACGCTATTTTCTGACCTTATAGTGACCTTCCGGTCATGGGTATCGACAATTTATCGTATTTGTTTCATGTCCAGTAGCACCCACGGCGTAACTGACGGAACCAATTGACAAGGTTTCCGCAATATCGTTTGTTCGTTAGTTATGTTTGTCTTTGATCGAGCACGCCACAGCGATGTAGTCTGGCTTTTGGGCTTCCACGACATTTAGAGGTAGATTGTTCCAGAATGTGATGTTTCGGTCCGAGAAGCTTTATCGATGAGCATTAATACGAGCTGGATATCGAGATCGACGTTTGTATGGTTGTCCCCTGAGATGGTCGGTTGACGGAGTATCGAACATTGTTGATTCGTCGATTGATGTGAGATTTTGTGTTAGTTTGTACATGTATATCATATCTGTTCGTAGTCGGCGAACATCCAACCGCTGTAGTTGTAGGAACGTAAGTCGATTATTATAGTTACGTGAATGAATGCCGTGGACAATTTTGGTAGCTTTTCTTTGCACCGATTCGATGCCTTCTATATCTCGCTTGAGATATACCCATACACATGATGCATATTCTAATTTGGATCGGATGAGTGATTTATATAGAGGCAAAAATGATTTTCTATTTCTTATGTTGAACGAACGGCGGACGATATGCTCACCGGTCCGGCCCCTGTCCATGTACGTATATCACTTCTTTGTATATTTGACAACTTGTCGATTGGGGCCAGAAATAATACCGCTTCAGTTGTAGCGGCAGTTTCGATTTGAACACAACTGAAAGAACACGGAGAACAGCCGAACCACGGTGTCAACAACGTGCTAGGAAACCGGAGTCGTGGAGTCTTGGATTGTGAAAATATGCTCGTTTGTCGGTGCCGAACAACGACAAGTTTGGGTAGATCATT
>JASANE010022443.1:0-29278 GCA_030248225.1 Trileptium ribeirensis | reverse complement strand
AGTAGCTGTAAAACATTCAAATTACATTGCAGAGCTGTTAACATCGCGTGTCATTATCACAATATAAATGTATAAGGTTCGATAAAATAAGGTTGCAACATCAAATGCCGACTTTGCTATAGAGGGATAGTTGGGACATAAATGTTCTATACCTTGTTCTACTCGTTGTAGCTCTGTGCCTTAACTGAGTTTACGATAGACGTAGTAACTTTGTGTCCTTAAAGAGCTTACGTAATGTAAACAATTTTAACGGCAATAGAGTTAATTTTTAACAGAACAAAAGTACAGCATTTCTAGAAAAATAGTACGTTTTTAAACATCTTCACGTGTTTCTTAAAGATATACCTAAAACTGTATGTGTAATTGTATATAATTTCTTATTGAATTGTTCCCAGCGGTTAAAACATGGTATGCGCTACAGATTTGTGTGTGACCCCGTCGGGAAATGACAACACCTTAGCTCACTACCCAAGAAAAAAATTAGCTCACTACCCAAGAAAAAAAAATTTTATAAATAATATGGGACTGTAGTCGAGGATGTACCTGACATTGTGCAGTGTACATAGGTTTCAAACGTTGGGGACATTATAAAGTGAACGCCGCTTATCGAGCATGTTGATAACCCTTTCATTTCCGTCAATTCATTGACTGTTTACTTTTTATTGCTGCTCCATACAAACGTAATATAAATATTTACAATATTTCCTTCATGCAGACAAGTTTTTAGTCCATAAGAAGGGAAAAAACTTCTATACTTGGTTTGCCGTGCCGTATACTTGGTTTGGACGAGTAAAGCACCTCAGGCTGTTATCTGTACATATATGTGTGTTCAGTATGTTTGCAGGGTTTGTGAATACGGTAAAACCAAACTAAATTTTCATTAATACTTATTAAAAGCGATAAACAAAATCTCAATAACGCAATAATATTATATAATACTAGCAGTGACAGTAATGGTAATATTGTCATTTGAACTTTATGACTGTCTTGTTGAAAAATCTGGCTTTAAATATTTGTTAGTAAACTAAATTTGTAATTATAAATCAAACGGCGTAGGGCACTACAAAGCCTAGCCTTTGGTGTTCTTAGCAAAAAATATACTTAAAATGTAACACCCGATAATTTTACGATGCCATTTGTGTCATGCCATATAGACCATGCGTGTTTCTATACTTGATGTTATGCTAGGAAAATTTGTTCACATGCAGAAATGCAAAATGGCTAGCGGTCGTTACGATAATAAAGCTGTGGTCTATTATTACTAAACTCACTTAAAACTATATAAATTTGAAATACCACTGTATCTAATTTTTGCTATGTTACTGTGCCAGTCTGTAAATACTAGGTATCTTTGTTGTATTTGAGATAACATATATATCGTTTGTTTAAACAATTTATACGTGAACTAATATTACAGAAGAGTTGCCTAAATTAAATGTTCTCCGGGGACCGCTGGGTTTAAGAACATCGGTTTTATCAGTTACCCATTTTAAAACGTAAACAATCCGTACAAGAAAGATCATTGAGTAGCCAATAAGTTACTTTAATCATTCATTTTTGAGCCTTGAGTCAAGTCTTTTTATTTAATCGAACATGCAGATGGCAACATCAATATTAAGACTGTTGTTTGTCAGAGAAATGTTTTCGCTCCGTTATTTACTAGCATGAATCTACACATTGATATGTTACTTCTTGAACTCATGAGCGACATAGATGTGACCACAGCTATACCTAGCTTGGTCTTGACTAAAGAAATGCTTTCGCCTTTCGCGCCTTATTTAGTCTCATGATTATTGACAAGGAACGTTCGGCATCTAAATTAAATATGCACAGTGAACTCAAGATCCCCATACAAACCCATAGATTATAAAGCCTTTAAATTATAATGAAATCTATAACATGTTTAATCTGTTTTGGACACTTCATTCTGTTGGTTAGATTCAGTTAAGACAGTGGCAATATCACGATCGTACAGAGAATATGCATGTGTTATGAAAACTTGAACCAACTGCCTGCAAAACAGTCACTCGTTGTAGAAGGTAACAGGAATAACCAAGACACTCTGCTATTTCATTGCAAATTCCTACTGCCATATTGCAAATTCCAGGTTCATGTCGGCGAATAATTTAGTGGATATGGGATATGTTTATTTTCGTACTAGTTATACATGTAGGTGTTGTACTGTGCTGTATACTAGAAAGTTTGGACCAAATCGGTTTTTGTGTTGTTGCTGTGGATATTAAAATCCCTACTAATTATGGCTACCTTAATCACACTGTATAATTATCGTTTGCTAAAGGAGAGAATGTAAAGACAACTGTATCTATAAGCATGTGGCAATCCTTAGCAGCATCAAATGCATAATAAATTGATAACATCTGTTAATCGTTCTCAGAGTTTTGGCTATCTTAATAAATTTCAATGGTAGTGTCGTAGCCAGGTGACCCTCTCAATCTATCATGGTGCAGTATAATTTGATTAAAAATGTTGTTTAAAAGTAAGTCATTTTAGTGCTTTTATCAACACTGGAAGGTTTTCTCGAAAACAGAAATAAGCTAATAAATATTAAAGAGCCCGTTAAGCCTGGAAAACTTTGCAGGTTCCCAATTTGCATAGTAGTTAAAACATTTCAAACTACTAATAAATTACTCACAATATATAAAAGTTGCAGTTAAGTACAGGGTAAACCTTACTGTGAATATGCTTATGATTATTTCGTTCATCCTGAAACGGAAAATTTCAGAGTTATAATATTTGTATTTATCTGGAGTAATATGTGCAGCCAGCATTAACAAACTATAGTCGATAGATGTATAAGCACGTCCAAAAGCACTTAAAGAAGTAATTATGCTATTAAAATTGTTACAGTTAAAGCCGACAACCGGAACCAATTTTAATTTAGAAATACATTCTAATCGATTTCTAAAATTATTTAATAAATTAATTATAGCCTAAAGCCTTATTGCTAAAAAATGACAACTAACAACACATCTACCTCAAAACGAAGTATAACTACAGCTGCAACCGTGTCAAACTCGTCTACTGTTTCCATCCCAACAGTTGGTGGGTTTGCAAATCCGCAACAAATGCTCTGCCCTCTAACTCCTGAACAACTCAAACGTTACTTGGGCCTAATATACGCCAGTGCTCAAATGACACCTTGCTCCAGTAATCCGCAGGGATTTGGTAGTGCCTTAAGTGTTTCTACAAACGCTTGCAATGGAACAGCGTTTTCAATTGATAATATTTTGGCTGCTGCTGCTTCTGTAAATGACGTAGGGGTTGGCTGTTCACGCGGGATATCGAATTCAGCAGAGATAGCGCAAACGCACAGCCGATCAGCAACTGGTAGTCATTGGACACAGCCATTTGTGGTGCCTTCGGGAAATATTTCAATGCCTCAATGGTTTCCTTCGAATACAGCAGCCATAAATCCCCTACAGTTTCTAGGTAATTTTTGCGCTTCCTTTAATTCCTCATATACCATAAATATAGTTCACGTGTTATGCAATGTACGGTGTTAGTAGAAAGCAGAACGTGCATTTCCTTACATATGTGTCTTGATTACTATCTTCGATGTAGGTTATGTAGATGCAGCTTCTGAAATTTTACCTTTCCGCAGTACGTTAGATGCGAGTGTCCTGTTGAGAACAGCATTATTATTTTTCCAATAGGACAGGATAAAAAGGTAAGGGATAACAATTATTGTGTTTAAGAAAGCAATGGTCTTTACGTCGTCTCAAAATAATAAAGCAATCAGAATCTGCCGGTATGCGATAATTTTCTAAATTAGACGTTGTTGAAACCTAAAATATAAGGAACAGCCGTCCGTCATTTACCCTTATCAAATATATTATACGTATTTCTTGCTTCAATTGAACAGTCGCAGTTACGAATTATGTGCAAGGTAGGCTTACGAAAACTGATATCAGACAAGCCAATCTTAATTACAGAAGATGAAAATTCAAGTGGTTACGCCTAAAAAGATAGTGATATAGCGAGTCTAGCGGAGAACATAAAACCACGGCTCAGAGCTAGCGAACAAATGAGCAGAGCTGTACATTGAGCAGAGCTGTAGCATGAGCAGAGTGTATCAGATGTTTAAGTCTTTATTTCCTGAATTAACTTGCATTTCCAGTATCGATAAACAATTATTGGTCGCCGAGAGATATTGAACCCGAACAATTGTAATTGTTAAATGGTTAAAAATAAGGGTTACTTAACTGCAAGCACAAAGCAATTGAATGATTTCTGGGAAAGGAAGAACTGAATTGAAACTATTTTTGCATTTGGAGACAAAAGTGTAGAGTAACTGTGCCTATATTTGCATTAATAGCAGGTATTTTTCAATCATTATACAGATATCGTGATCGCTTGGTTTAGCACCTGTAATTATAATGAAAATTTAGATTTAAATGCTGAGGTTAGTTATACAAAGCAACATGTTTTTTACTCAAATGGCTCAATAAAGAATCCTGCTGCCGGTTCTTTTCAGTCATCTAAATTCACATGTGACCATCTGCGTAGTAATTAATTGAATAAGAAGACTCCACATTACTTTGCATTCGTACAGTATTGTCTGACATCAGTCCGCATAGCTAAGTTTGGCAGTATATACTAAATGCAGCTTGATATCGCTAGAAACGCTATCATGGGTATTTATTCATTTACAGAGAATCATACTCTGGCAAATATATAAATATAATTATATTTGTGTTATATTCGTGCAATCAGTAGATCCCCCTACAATAATCAGCGGCTCATCAATGGGAACTGACATCGAAAAACCAATTTTTAGCATACCCAAAGAAACTGCTTACCAATAACTGACGCAGTTCTTATAGCTCTTGTAATTAGCAGATTTATATCTTGTCCTTAAATAGTTTAGTAACCTTCTCGTAATTGAATTATCCGGCCAAAACTGGGATGTGGTACTTTGGTCAAAATAGGATAGAGTTGATGACAAGAACTGCAGTGGATGTAGTTGGGGTTGGTATAAAAGGTGATGTTGAGGAAAGGAAGCTGGGCGTTGGATATTGAATTATGACAGACAATATCCAATTTTTGTCCCTTGTTGCCCAATGCCGCTTCTTTTGGCGAAGCGGGTAAGCATACAGTCGAACCATCACCAATACCGGTACTTATACTGTATATAACTAGTTACTTGCAAGGCGAGGGGAATGGACCAAATGTGGCTACTCTTCGCTTATTGATCAGCTCGTCTCAAATTCGGGTCCCCACGTCTGCTTGAAGTTCCATGATAGCAATTATACAATGGAAATTGTTCAATGACAACGCTACGGTCATTTTAGTCGTGTATCAAAACCTAAAAACTCAATTTCTTGTTACAATAACCAAAAACACAGAAAGTTTAGAAATTTATAAATCACAAATTTTAAGAAAAATTATAATTGGAGAGATATTTTTACGTAGCATGGCCCTAAGACTTGCCTTATTTGATGCATACCACGCATAACACAGTTGTTGTTATCGTATTTATCAACCCCGTATACCTATATTCACTTTGGTTGACATATATACAGCTGCATGCGAAGCCTCTATCTTGAGTTATAGGTCGCGAAAGATAGATACCCAGATGGCTAAAATTCCAAAAATACCACCCTTGACCTTTTGGGGACCATTTTGTCCCGGAAGACGCGGTCGGTTGGTTTGGCGTCTAATGAAAGAGCATAAATAGACTGAATTTGTGATCAAATAAAAATTTGTGAAGATCTATCCATTCGATGATGAGTTATGATCTCCACGGACAAAAAATGAAGCTTTTACGATTTTTCGGCTAACTAAGGTATAGCTGGAAACTCTGCTCGCTCCGTTAAATTTGTCATATAATGAACTGCACATTCAGAGTAGGGGTGTGGAATAGTAATGAAATAAAGAAAAACATATGTCTCGAGATCGTGGTTCTTTATGACATGTATAAATTGACAGCTCACGAGTTGTACCGGCTCTTGCTACTACATTCTGTTTGCAGCATCTTACAATTCAAAACCGTCAATTGCCAACGGCGCGTACTCGTACTTTCCGTTACCACCACAGGTTGCTCATGCTCCGACTGTGCCTTCTGCTCCATCGATCGCAGCAAATACACTAGGTCCGCCTTTGCTTGGATCTTGCTCAAACGGCGCACATCCGTTGTTTTCGATACTCGGTGAATCTGGGACAGCTACTGCAATCTTTGGCGGAGGCTATCCTGGATATCCAGGCAAGCGAAAACGACGACATCGAACTATATTTTCCGAAGAACAACTCGCTCTATTGGAATCAACTTTCGGCCGAACTCATTATCCAGACGTGTTGCTACGTGAGCAACTAGCTCAAAAAACACAGCTAAAAGAAGAAAGAGTTGAAGTGAGTTCTAGTAATTTAAAATTTATTTGTCTTCTACAACAGGTCTATTTCGTCCTAATTTAAAGAAAAACCGGATTATATTTTCACAAGTCGGGGTGTTCTCTAGAGGTGTGCAGCGGGTGGGATAATAATAGTTTCGAACATAACTCATCTTTAGGTATAAGTATACCAAAATCACAACAGAAAAACAGAGTCAACTTCTGCTTGAAATACAATTACAGCCTTGTCGCTGAATTACAAATAACTGCATTCAGGCATGCTCATATATCACGTCGGCTATCTCATTCATAACTGGGTTCGGGCTGTCTTCTTAAGATTTGGTACAAGGTCGGCGCCAGTATGGAGTGGCCTTCTCAAAACTATGGCGTGGGGGGTTCCATACAATCGTGCGAGTAACCCCCAGTGGCGGTCGCCTCTGTGACGAAACTCCTGAGCCATGATGGCATTTTGTTTTCTGAAAGAGAACACTGAAAGAAATTTTATAGAAACACTATTCGGAGCGATTGAAAAAATTGTTAATATGTGAGGAGGCTGCGCCCGCTGTTTGGAGTATAAAGGTTAAGATTTGAAAAGATTGAACTCGTACCGGTTGTATTTGAAGTGTCTTCGTGGTTTTTCGCCAGGGCACAATTTATTTTTGGGAATGACACCTTCACATGGGAGTGCCCTCAGTTTGGGGGTGGTACGGCACCCCCAGAGCCGGCTCTGAACAGATACCCGGAGCAGTGGATTATGAATTATATCAGTTTTGTTTCATATGGTTTGAGTAAACTAATGATTCCATAGAAACAAGCAGCCAGAAAACACTCAAAATAAAAAGTCGCTTGTTAAGTTGTAAATTCTGTTTTCGTGGCCACAAATATACCTTTTATTCGTTTGATAATGTTCGCTTAAACCCATTTGTACAAAATTATGTATTCCGAATATTGACCGACAAGACATTGGATATGTTGATGAACTGTTTTTCAGCAGCAGTTTGCGATGATTATTATGCTATTCCGTCGTCAATAATTGCTGTATTTTGCTAATTATAGTATCGTTGCTGTTATTCTGATATCAATAATTTGGATATGCTACCTAAGGTCACAGCAGGAATTTTAGATTCATTTGTCAAATTACCTTCAGTTAAGATGGGAAGTAGCGATAAAATTTGCTTAAGCAGGTTCAACATAGCTGCTTAAACTGTATTTTTCCATCCGGGAAGTAGTTAATATTCTAACGATAACCGTAAATATAAAACATTTACCTGCGGTTTACAGGCATTGTGAAGACTTGACCCAAATCAATCTATTTATGTCGAATTAACGATTATACACAATGAAATAAGTATTTATGCTGAATTTTTGGACAGGTATTTCTCAGAAAGGCAGGGTCCAGTTACAGTCCGAAACGTAATAAAATAGTTGTGTTGCCCAAAGGCGTTATTTACTATTAAAATTTTTGTTAAATATGATCAAATCAAGTTGTACGTGGTCACAGATGATATATAATTTGCACTGATTTTGAATTAAGTCTTATTTTCTCGTGAAAAGGAATTGTTGAAAGAATGCCACAGCCACGGGGCAAAGTTCGGTCAGTTGCGCAAGGCCAACCTCATCGTCCCTTTGATCCGATCCGATTTGTGGTCATATTGCGTGCAGTCCGCTTCCTTAGATACAACCAAATTCTGCGCCTGCCATATACCTTGGGCGTATGTTTGTATTTTTTCAAATCACATAATTCGATTCGGATCCTATAAAATTTTGCATGGTTAGACGCAGTGTGATCAGGTTCAAAACCATCACGCAATTAGACCGTCAGTTGGAGATATTAACAGTTAATAGAGACTTTTCCAGGACTGATTGCTCTCGCTCAGCCCAAAAAAACACGCGTTCGTGAAACTGCGAACTAATTACAGATATATCGAAGAAAAAGGATTTAGGACCCTCATGTCCTAGCTCGTTGCCAGTTTGCCAACGCGAAAACAAATCAGTCCACGTAATTGAAATTAAATAGATGACATAGTGTCTATTATATTGATATTAATAGATGCCATTATATGTTTAAACAGTTTAGTTGTACTTTAGGTTTGGTTCAAAAACCGTCGTGCTAAATGGCGAAAAACGCAACGTGAGGAGCAACAGCAGCAATTGCACCGCAGCCAACATAGCACAGAACGCAGTAGCAAAACATTGGAAACAACAACAGAGATGACATCATCGACAAAACATCCCATAGCGACATCGTCGACAAGCAGCCATAATGAACTTCGAACCATATCGACACCAGATCACGTAGACAGCGATAATTGTGTTGATGATGATGATGATGATAGAGACGTTATCGACAAAGGTGAGCACCCACGAGCTGCGGCAAGCAGCCTAATTACAAAATCAAGAGCAACAACAACACCGCAAATACAATCGCAACAACGATATCTTCATGTTCGATCTTCGGCCGAGAGACAGAATAATGTGACAGCCAAAGGATCATCGAGCTTGACCAACAACGACACGCCCGTTCCTCAAAATGATTGCTCAACGCTGAAAAACAAACATAGCGATGTAATTCCAGTCGAACATATTTCCGTGCTGACAGCGACGGTAGCGGATAGAACAACGACAACAATATCAATAGGTACAAGTAATGCACCAGGCAGAAGCAATAGAACTCCGCCAGCTGATCCATTAAACTTTCGACCGTTCTACCTCGAACCACCAACCCATTACTTGGCTGGACCGGCAAAGATTGTGTCTGGCGAGCCTTTGGCAATGTCAAGCCTGTCGATGCTACAACAACGTTTCGCAAGTTGTATAGCAGCAACAACAGCAGTAAAAGCATCGTCAACAACCGCTCGAAATGCACAATATAAAATGACAGTACATTCAACTGGGTCCGCAAAGCTGGGTGCCTGTGGTAATCCTCGTTGTGATCCAATTGGTGATGAAAAGAGTAAAAAATAGGGGTAATATTAATAACGAGTAACTAGCTGTTTCTAATAGTAACAATATTCCACTGTTTTCTTTATTATCTACGTTTGCTTTGATGAGAAAAAAGGATTTTTAGTAGCACTTCTTCGGCTTTCACTAATAGATACAGGTGTAGCAAGGTAAACCAGTTTATAAAGTTTTAAACTGGGGCAGTTATTTTCTTAGATTGCTATTCTGACATGATGCCTCTTTAGCTATATGTTTCCTGGATAGGTGTATAAACCGTGGATATTACATATTGCTGTTACACATTTTCCTAAAAACAATATATAAATAAAAATTTCACAAATTTCACCATAAGCGTAATTTTTCACAACTTAAATTGATGAGAAATGTTGAAAATGAACCACTTTGTAATGTACAGCTAGACAGATTTCAATTACATAGTTTTCCTGTTCACAATTACGTTCTGATTGCATTTATACTTATTGAAGTTTGTATCCCTGAATACACGTGGTATAGTTTTGACTTCGATTCCGAATTGTTTGCCAGTGTGTATATATTTTGAAAACCGCAATATTCGGCGTCAGTATTGACCTTAAAGCTTTAGCGTCCGAGAGCGATCCAATCAAACTTGGGTTCAAAAATTATTGATGCTTTTCGCAGTAATATGAGATACGCGCCACACATTTTAGGTGGCAACAGCACCGGAAAATTGCTATTCGACTACCATCAACTACTGCATAGCACTGGCGGTACTACCAAAGCCAACAACAAATTTCGTAGCTTTTTGAGATGAAGGTCGCTGGAGTCAAAAATTGAGCGTTCGATATAGACTCGAAAATATTGAAGCAGCTACCGCTTCCTGGACCAGTCTCGGCGTACTTTCAAAACATAAAGTTACAAGATACCGTCGTTACCAGCAAATATTTGAAATCACACTCCATGTTTCAAAATGTTTTCAGCATTTACACCTTACGCAAGTTACTAACCCGTTTTTCTCGAACATCTAATACACAGTCGAGCGTTTTTATCATGATCGGCGTGATAAGTTATTGACAAGTGCCTGTACTATATTAAATAGTTACCGCTGAAATTTGCCCAAATGGAAGTTGTTTTGGATTTTATGCTGAGACAGTCGTTCTTTCGGTTGCTTTCTAAATCTGAAATTAATCAGTTTAAGATCTGTATCATTTTTTTCTTAATTGTTCATTGCATTTACGTTGGTCTGAAAGTTTGAACGCTGTTCAGAAATTTGAAATGACTGTCATTTTGGTTAATAAATAATCAAATAAGTTAACCAAGTTAAACGGTCAAGGTTAACAAAAATGAGAGAAATGCGTGAGTTCACTTTAGGCTCGAACATCTGGGTTGTTCTTTGTTAAAGTTATTTCACGATAGTAAAAGCTGTGAACACGAACCAATTACGATTTTCTCTTACCTATGCGTACACGATTTGTGATGCAGCAACGAGTAGGTGCTGTTAGCTGTCGAGATTTTTCGATTTAGCATCGCATTTTGCTGACCGCGTACAAGTGAAGACGCGATTAGCTATCGCGTTTTCTCGTATGCCATAACACAAAAAATAGACCGCAACGTTGCTCTCTGAGTCAGATTGTTATTTTATAAACGCAGACAAACGTGCGGAGTGCGCAAATATCCGCGACCGCAAATACCATTCGTACATCACAGAACCTGGTTCGCGTTCACAAAAATGCGAACACCAATGGTAAAAATGTGAACGCGGATTTCTGCGCGAATCAATTGGTGGTTTTCACAAAGGGTGTGACCTTGGTGTACGCACCTACAGTGGACTCATGCAGAAGAAAAATCACGTTCATACTTTGAGCCAATTATGTTTAGAGTTTGAGCTTCTAACACTGAGCCAAAGATGCGAACGTGTGAATGCACCATTCGCCAGGACCTGTGCTCTCTTGAAACCAGGATTTTAAAAGGAGGACATATAGATCAAATAAGATTTATTTTATGCTCTGCGAATCCAGAGCAGTTCCGCAACGGCTGCCCCCTTGTACTACAACGGTATTCGGTTAATGCTAAAAAGGCAGAACATCTAGGTCCCAACAGGGACATGTAAGTTCGTTTTGCCTGAGTTTTCCAAGTCTTATTCATTTATTTATGATCCACGTCGTGCAGCGCATGAATTGCATCAACACCTTCATGAAAACAAACAATTTTATTGCATTCAATCAAAATGACACGTCTGGACAACATCATGATTGACAGATGCAAGTTGAACGCTGCACGCTCGATGCAATCTAAATTATTGTCAAAATTTTATAGTTTATAATAGTAAGTTTTATTGGGAGTTGAAAAATAATTTCAAGCATGATGCTTTGCATTACAACGCACATTCGAAGAACATGATGTTTTGAAAATTTTTTGCAATAATTGTAATTGCCTGTAATAAAATCTCTACGGAGAAGTTTGAAGTTGTTTGTAAAATATTGTCGAAATATTTATCAACCGCGAAATCGGTATATATATAATTGCAGTGACACGTTTATACTATAACAGCCGTAGGTAGGGGTTAGAAAATAACTAAAATTTCTCAAGTTTGATGGTGCGTAGTTACCAATATAAAGTGTTCAGTACCACACTATTAAAAAGGCACTTGCTTGCTTAGCTGTCTTCAGCTTTAAAGGGGCTCATGGCCCATGCTTGTGATAAAAAGCTTCTCATAATTTTTGTTTATGCTGAAATTTCGGACGTGACTTGTCTTTATTTAGAATAATGCAAGGATTATTATAAGCCAGTCTTATGAGATTTAGCACTTCCCCTGCTTGAAATAGGTTATCATTGTTTATTTTCAGTTGTCTAAAGTGGCAATGCTATTTGCATTTTTGACCACTATCTGATGGTGTCAGGATGCTTCAACAAGTAGTTGAAATACAAACAAACAAGCAACATAGTTTATACCCGGTGGGAAATTGATATTTGGTGCTTTAAAGAACGTATTTTGATGGTTTCATGAATCCTTGTATAGCAACAGTTTGGCGTTAATCAACATTTTGTGCTGCAAAAATTCGAGCAGAATTTCTTCTGCCAGCAAACACGTAAATTCCATTCGGCAAGTTTCTGTCCCTTCAAGTCAAGGCGGAATATTTGTGCTATATAAAGTCTGTCTCATTTGTTCATGAAAAGTGTGTTCAATGAAATGCGGGAAAATAAAACAAGCTAGAATAGGTATTCTCGATTATATAATTTACTTTACCAACTGATATTTGGTTTTATATCTAGTTTCTTTGTGAAAACCAAATATGAGCCCAATAAATTCCAAATATAATACAAAATAATAGATTTGACTCCAGGTAAACATACTTCAATAATCAAATCAAGTCAAATTTTATTCAGTTCCTATTATACGAGACTACATTTATGAATCAATCGTCAGTTCATACTCATTCCAGCATTAATTTTTATAGTGCCGCTGCTCACCAGAACATCAACGCAAGCGTTGAATTTTAATTTAATGTAGATTATAATTTAATATTTTAGTACAATGCTAAATTTTAATATATTTGACACTATAAGAATACAAAATGTACAATGAAATAAACTGTTGTAAATAAATTGTTCATAAATTCATCGTTTATATTTCTATCAATATATCTCTGTACCGTATGTGATGAATAACTATAGTAATTCTGCAACCACATATAATATATATATATCTGATAATATGATATCGTATAACCTGGATTTTCTGTAGATGCAACTACACCAATGTTCAGTATTCGTGACTTGAGATAAAACTACGATATATGATGTTACAAGCCATAAAACAAATATCAGTATATATATATACATACTAACCGCCTAGGTCCGTGAATTTCCAACCACTGTAAAAATTGTTGGGCTTTTAGGATAACTCAAAAAAGGAGAAACAAAAACAAGCTGAACCAGAAGCAGAATTTTCACGCTTGATAGCTATGTAATATTTTGCCATTATTTCAGCTGCCACAAGATTATAATGCAGAAACGAGCAGAAATTTGTTTGGACCGTCGGCATAGCAAACTTCATTGGACATAGCCAAAAGTAATAAAAGGCAAAACTAGATGATTATATCTTTCCAGCAAAATAGTATAATGGGTTATGCTTTTGGATATAAGACTGTTGATTTGGTACAAAAAATTTTTGTCGAATTTAGTGCGATATAGGTCCAATGGCTAATGGTAGTTGGGAATATCCGAGCGCGGTCCGTATATTATACCAGCGTTATCCTTAAAATTAAATCCACTATACTTATATATCACGAAGTCACCAGTGGGGTTTTCGTCCTAAGGATTTATACGTATATAATTATATTGGGTCGCA
The DNA here is from genome assembly GCA_030248225.1 of Trileptium ribeirensis. Classification (NCBI taxonomy): domain Eukaryota; kingdom Metazoa; phylum Nematoda; class Enoplea; order Enoplida; family Thoracostomopsidae; genus Trileptium; species Trileptium ribeirensis. The sequence continues at coordinate 15,664 of JASANE010022443.1, read as the reverse complement.
TTTGAGTTTACTTGATGAAAGGCAGTATCCAAGCTCCGGTTTTAAATTAATTGTGTGCATGTATATATACAAGATCAAAGATCTAGTTGCAATCTTATTTTGCTGCGAATAGTCTTATGCTATGTTCTCAGAGATTCAGCAAGAGACGATTTTTTGGATAATATAAGAATATTTGGTACCAAAATTTTTTGAAAATATTTGTCGCGATAAATATGTAACATTTTTTGAGCTATATTGGTAAGATGGTGTCAGAATAACATCGATCCATTCGCAGACGGACTTACAAATAGTGAATAATTTGGTCACATCCCGTTTGGAATATATAAATGCTCACAACCGTCGAACGTATGAAAAATTAAATATTGACTAAAATTATAAAATTTTGAAAATTAAGGATTACTTTGGTTCAACAGTGTCATATGCAAATATAAATCAATAAAAAATTTTTCCGTTCAACAATTTTGCCAAACACATGCCAACGTGCTCGTCTCTCTTTTTTGGAAGGTTTAACAGTGTGCTTTTTGCTTCCAGCCAAAATATTTGTTGTCTCACATTATGGCTTTTATTCCAGTTTTGTGAGGAACAATATTTAGCTGTTTAGATGTAATGTAGCCAAAATGTTGGGTTGCCGTCGCGGTTATTATTAGTTGTAAAAATACATACTGCCGGTATATATTGTATAAACGTCAAATAAAAATATTTTACTATGGTATGTAAACCTTACAAACCTTGCAGGCTAATTACCATACATGGACCGAGGTCCGAAGTCCAAGGGGGGTAGCCAGGTTTCTGGAGAGGGAGGTCTTGGGCCTCTTGGGGGTTAGAAGGTGTAGGCGCGCTGTGGGGGGTTACGTTGCCTTGGACGTTGGGAAAAGCACCTATGGGCGCGGAGCCAAGCAAAGCAGCTATGTGTCCGGCGGGGGTGGAGGCGGGGTATTAGCCCAATCCTTGGTCGGAGGCTAAGCAGAGCCTCCGGGGGTAACACACTTCTTGCTAGGAGCACGTATGCTATTATAGATTATAGAATAAATCGTGTTTTTTCAGTTGATATAAAAGCTTATGTTCAATAAAACTTATGTTCGTCATAATGTATATTAAAACTGCTTAGCATGCATTATTATAGATAAATATATCTTAAATGTGTACATTCGTTCAACTCTCCATTAGAAAGCTCGAGGTTTTTAACCATTTAACCCCTACCGTTGTTTGACAGCAACAAATTACGTCTGGCTGTGCTGTACTAACTGAATTCGACCTATACTGCACAATTGCACTCATGTTGTTCGCTCATCATGCGAGAAGCCTTAAGGACCCGAGCAATTAATAGCACTTCACAATGATTAAAGGCGTAAAAATTTGTGTTTTGGGGGGGGGTGAGGATCGAGATTTGGTACACTATATTGTATAAGGGTCCATACTCGCTCTGGTGCTCTGATCATTGATACCTTTTTAGCCACATTCCCCCTCATGTGCTCAAGACACACAAGAATTTTTGGGACATTTGGTGAAATCTGGACAAAATTAGCACAAATTATGCAAAAAAGGGAGAAAAATTTTAGCAAAAGTAGGAGAAATTGTTTATTGGATATTTGGTGCAAACACTACGTTAAACAAATTGACTGTAAGTTCTGAAATCGAGAGAAGTCTTACACAGACTCTAATGATTAAAATTTTGTGAGTTCATAACCACGATGAACCCTCTAACCAATATTTTAGGGGTCCTGATACCTCCGACCTCTCCCTCCTCCACCAAATTTACGGCAGTGACAATGATAACAAATTATGTATTAGATACTACTAGATCAGGATCCGACCGACTGTCATACCACAAGTTTTTGCAGAAGCATAACGTAAATATAAAATATATAGTAAGTTTTATATATATATATACATCTAATTGTTACATATATTATTGGCATATATAGATATATTTATCCTGGTAAAATTCATGTCTGAGTACGTTATTCGAGTATAATATTTATCAAAACTGCGTTGCTTGAGTGAATTGCACTTCTAAACTATTTTGGTGGGATGGGCTTGCGAAGATAACGTAATTCATAGATGCGCATAGGGGGCTAGTGGATTGCCCATTGCATTCCTCCAAGCCACTTTTTAGAGAATTCGGTTACATACACCCCGAAAATGCGTCGCCATAAATCACCAATGTGAAGTAGAGGTGAGAACTAAAGCCCGAAGCCGGGCCGGGTCCCAAATCTTGAAAGCATCGGGCCGGGCCGAGCCAGACTGGAAAAAGCCCAGCCTGGCTCAGCCGGGGCCCGTTTAGGCCCGTTTTGCCATTGCGAGAAATAACTATTTTTATCGTTTATTTTTAATTCTAAAGGTACAGTTTCTAAAAGATTAGTTGCTAACGTTTGATAAGTTGCTGATAGTAATCAAACGGGCCGGGTCGTGCCTGGCGTAGTAATTTTACCAAACGGACCGGGCCGGGGGCCGGGCCAATCCTCTTCATCAAACAGGCCGGGCCGGGCCAGGCCTAACCGAATTGCAAACGGGCCGGTCCGGGCCTTGAAATACAGGCCCGTTCTCACCTCTAATGTGAAGTTATTGCTTCTCCGAAATGAGCGTTTATGGCGGGGTTTTAAGATTAAAATTTCAACCTGAGTTATAATTTATAAGTTGCTTGCGAGAACATACATATATAGAAGATATATACTTAAAACAGCATTTATACTATCATCCAACACCTGTTGCCCTGACGTAGATTTCTTCCAAGGCTTGGGGAATACTGTAATTTGGGAGATGTGAGATGTTGGAGAATTATACTTAAGCTGGGATTTTGGATAGATTTAAGCTGGGATATAGTACGTATACCGAGGAGTTTCGGCCCCAGATGGTGAAATGTTGCGTGCATGCTCCCCCACTCCCACCCTGCCCCCGGGTAGCTGCGCCTGTTGCACCGTAGTACCAACTATTTTTGGCATTAACTATATATAAAATACGTTACCATGAAATTTAAGTTTTTTTGATTTTTGCTCCACCAAAATATTGTTTAAAAATTCAAAGAACTGTTCTTTGAAATGTCTGATAATTCTTAGTAATATAAGTTTTTTAAAAATAATCATATGAAATTTTAAACAATTTTCTTTGAAATTTCAAAAAATATTTTTTGAATTTTAAAAGAATATCTGGTGATGCAAAAATCAAATAAACTTTTCTAATTTTCATTTAAAGTAGTTTGTGCGTTGTTTATCTGTATAGAATGTTTTTATTGTCAATTCGAGAATGAAACAATAACAATTTCCCCTATTGCAACTCTAGTGATCACGCAATATACTAAATGCCAGCGAAAGTGTCAATTCACTAGTTTACGTAACATCTCCAACTGTCAAATATTTCAGGGGGTTCACGGTGTAGTGATTAGCAGACATCTGTTGTGCATACGGAAGCCCGGCGTTCGAATCGCGACAAGACCATACTTTAGCTTGGGCGCGTTGTAGAATTAAATATATTACTTATATATAACAACAAATACTTATGACATTATATCAAGCTGCTTAGTTGGTTTCACAATAGATTACGTATAAATAACATTTCAATTCAATAAAGAATTTATCACTGGAGTCTGTTTATGCTTTACCGGTTAGGACGTGATTAGTAATGAAATTTTGCTTTTAGTCCGCCAGATCTGTCGATTACATATGCATTTCCCATAATTTGAAGGGGATGCTAGCCATGTCCATATTTTTCTTGATTTTACTGGCATAAATTAACATGATGTTTTATGTAGCTACTTTAAGTAAAATTTCTATTACTACAGTAATCTAGTGGTATTTGAAATTTTTAAAATATTTCAAAACACAGTGTGGCAACTACAGCCTGGTTATAAAATTTTGATTCTCTATCATTTGCAACGTGTGTCATGCGTCGTCGTCCAGTGTCACAATGTGGCATTAATACAAATTATTTAGATAACTGATAATTAAACATTATAGGACTATAATTATGCTTCGTTATTACTGTATATATTTCTCTGCAATTAACCTGTAATTATTATAACAAACGAGTAAAACAATTGCAAAGAATATACATAGGTGAAATCGTAATGTGCACGAGAAATATGTCATAACAACGCGGACCCTTATAGAAGCTGCTTTTAAAAGATACACACATACTCTAGTTCCCAGGGGAGTGCTCAGCACGCAATGGGGTCGGTCTCCGGCCTCCCAGTAAAGGTGTCTGTTGGCCTTGCCAGGCGGGCCGAGCAAGCGCCAAATTTTCATAAGTTCATAATAATTTTGCTTAAGCTTCTCCATTTTTTGCTGAAATGTTCTCTACTTTTTCGAATTTGTGCCTATTTTCCCTAATTTCCACCGTTCTTTGTCAGTGTCGGCGAAATCTTACGGAGAAGAATCGTTCGATCACCTGATGGAGAAGGGGAAGCAGGAGGTCGGCGCTGTAACCCGAGGAGTGAGTCCGACGCCAGAGGATCCGGGTGGGTACTCCCACCGCCCTATGAGTATGTGTGAAAAGTTAATGGCGAGTGTCCGTTAGTATATAAATCCGCTGAAACCGAAATCGGGCTAAGGTCCCTTCATATATTAATTTTAATCTAATGCCACTACTACAGCAACTTTCTATTATCGCTCAACTATTCATGATGCATACAGGTCGGCGAATACTCACAATATTGCATTGATGATGATGGATTGAGTCGTCGTCGACGACGAATCTCCGCTTCTCATTGATGTGAGCGTCAGTGACTGTAAAGACCAATCCGGGAGCCACATACACGGTTGCAAACGTCACAAGCGAACTGTGCAACAACTGCAACACCTCCCGCTGCAACGTGTGCCTTCCTTCTTTGTCTCTTTTCATGCAGTTCATCCATTCTCTCTTGCTCAAATATCATGAGACCCTTAGCGCAAACTTCGCGCAACTTTTTTCGATCACGGACCAATTGTTCTATTTCATTAAGCCTGATTTGGCATGCCTTCACATTTTTCTTTAACTGGTCCTTATAACGTTTCATTGGAGCACCAACGCGCCATTGCGTTTCTATATAAATATATACCTCACACGTGGTGACGCTCAACCTCTGAAAGGGTAGCCGGGGTCTGCGAGGGAAGCGGTAGAGGCCGTACGACGAGGCGTCAGGGGTGGTGCTGGTGACAAAAAGTGGACAACTCCCCCTCCGTCGCACCGTCAATTTGGCCAATTTTACCACGATTTTCGCCAAATTATTGCCAAATTTGCCCTACTCTCGGAAAACGGGGCGGGGGTGGGGTCCTGTACCTCGGGTTAGGTGGTATCCTCAGGGGAAGGAGTAGGCCATGTCATAAGGGGTGTGTGAGGCCGCACGGTTTGTAGTCTCCTGAGCCTCTGCGTCGGCATTTAAGATATAGCTAAAACAAAAAATACTGGAAAATATTTAATCAAAGATAATTAACTAAATATATATTGGTAGCACGATAGTCAGTGTAACCAGTGTTGCGTCCGGGGTTAAAACCATGTTAAAGAGCCGTAAACTTACGCAATGGCTTGCTTATAGCCAAGAGACCCGTTAAAATAAAAATAATTACATTGTAAATATAACAAAAATACAAACATCACAATCAATAAGTAATATTATGTTAAACCTGCAATACCTATCCTATTAAATATTTTTTGTTCGGTCTACTTCAACTAGGCAAATTGTTTTAGGGTCGGAGCGTTTACAAGTCGTTTACCAAATATATATATTACGGCAAAAAATTATACGCATCAACTACCGACGAGTGACGTTAACAAGTACTTTGAAACAGTGCGTTTGAATCTTGTATAATTCAAAACAATGGCCTCGGGTCTTTGTATGAAATATTTAAAAGTTTAAAAGCTCAATGTACACCTCACTATGGGGTTTCCTGCAGGTCATTGCAAAATCAACGTGAAGTCTTTATAAATCTGAATGTTCTAACTCAGGGTTTTTTTTCATTTTACAGAGTGCGCATTTGGCTGCGCAAATTTCAGCCGGACTGCGCTAAATTTTCAGAGATTGCGCAATATTATTAGGATTTTTTTACACTTTTTTGCCTTCAATACGATTATTTTTCACCCAAAAACTGTGTTTTTACTTTCACTTGTTTAATATATGGCATGCACTATGCAGTGGACATGTACACTTCTTTTGATACAACGTATGTTTTTGTGTTTGTTCAATATGAATTCGCGTTCGTTGTTTTTTTAGCGTGACAATGTTTTTATTTTTAATGTTTTTGTTCAGTGTTGTTGATGTGTTGTGTTACGCTATAGGGCACTGACGATGCGTCACGCATTTGCACACATACACACACATAGTGTTGGTATTTTAAAAATGATTTTCAGGACCACAAAATCTAAAAATAGGGGGGTTCCCCTGGCCAATTTTTTTCTGAAAAAACACTTAGGCATTTTTGCAGTAAATCTATAGTAACACTTTGAAAAAGTTATAAAAAATTTTGAGGGGTCCTTCAGAGACAAATCTAGGGCTCGCCGCCCAATTTAAACTTATACTGTATCTATTTTTGTTGTTTCACAGACGAAAATATATTAATAAAATGAATTCTAACAATAAAAATTCTTCAATATTGAATTATTTTTCCCGCACCAACCCGGAAAAGCCTGTTAATAAAAATACTGGAGCTGGTGATACATCTCTTTCCACCTCACAAGAAGCAGCGGAAACTGGAAATGTGGGAGCTGTCGATACTTCAGAAGCCGCCTCTTCAGTAATGACTGATGTTTTGGCTGCCGACGTATTGGTTCCGGCAGAGCAAGAGCCCGACCACGAGAGTGACGCATCTGGCTCTGGAATGGTTGGCGCATCAAGCGAGCCACCTGTGGATGTAGACGACGAAGGCCCATCATCTTCCAAAAAACCTCGAAAGGGTAAGAGTGTTACTACGAATTTAATTGGTATTGACATTAATGTGAACATAAATTTATTTTAACCCCGGAGGGGCCAATAGTTACCGTCACGCTGAGTGTACAACATCAGATTAAACTTAGATGCTAGAAGACCGTGAGTCGAGTACACGGTACGAGTGTCCTCTTCTTCCTGAATATCAGTTACCACTGGCTTGGTAGTTGTATTGTTTTAGCAGTTATTTCAGTTTTGTGTAGCTTTATTATGTTAGGGGCGGTTTCACGACGGTTAACTGTGCGTTCGACAAGAAGTTGCACAATCCTCTTTCCATCGTGTACTCTCAAGATAACTCGTCGATTTCAAATGTTTCAGTTTACCAACGCACAAAAACGGATTAAACATAACATTACAACGTCAGATTAAACTTGGATGCTAGAAGACCGTGAGTCGAGTACAAGGTACTAGTGTCCTCTTCTTCCTGAATATCAGTTACCACTGGCTTGGTAGTTGTATTGTTTTAGCAGTTATTTCAGTTTTGTGTAGCTTTATTATGTTAGGGGCGGTTTCACGACGGTTAACTGTGCGTTCGACAAGAAGTTGCACAATCCTCTTTCCATCGTGTACTCTCAAGATAACTCGTCGATTTCAAATGTTTCAGTTTACCAACGCACAAAAACGGATTAAACATAACATTACAACATCAGATTAAACTTGGATGCTAGAAGACCGTGAGTCGAGTACAAGGTACTAGTGTCCTCTTCTTCCTGAATATCAGTTACCACTGGCTTGGTAGTTGTATTGTTTTAGCAGTTATTTCAGTTTTGTGTAGCTTTATTATGTTAGGGGCGGTTTCACGACGGTTAACTGTGCGTTCGACAAGAAGTTGCACAATCCTCTTTCCATCGTGTACTCTCAAGATAACTCGTCGATTTCAAATGTTTCAGTTTACCAACGCACAAAAACGGGTCCCATCTCAACCGCCAAATCTACCCACCTCCCGGCACAAACTCTGGCACGTTGGCGACTCCAGATGCCCTGGATTGTTTATGACAAAAAGCTGAATGTCATACAATGCAAAGAGTGCATCGAAGCACGGAAGACTAATGAGTTTGTCAAAGGACACAACAAACCGAAAAACTATTGGAAGAAAGAATACTGCTCACGACATGAAGGAACCGCGGAACATGTGGACGCCGTTAGCTCAAATCGTCAGAAAGGGGCAATGGATCGAGCTCAAGAAAAGATGATTCAAGCTGCTAATCCTGGCTACAACTGTTTGTTTCGCAATATCCTATTCGCGTGTCAAAACGAGATGGCCCTTCACAAGGTGTTCGAGCTTCATAACCTTCTGAAAATTCAAGCATCTGAGCTTGGAACCACGGTGAGTATAGAATATTTTTAATAGTAAAATGGGTGAAATCTGGGGGGCAGAATTTGTGATAGCTTCTAGCCTAGATTGTATGTTATTCACGGCCGAAATATTTTTATTATCTATTTTAATGCAAATTTATCATAATGTGCTCGTGTACTAGAGTCCGAAGTTTTCACATCACGCGGGAAAATGTACAACTTTACCTTAAACTTATAAACATATTTTGAGCAACACGGCTGTTTGGGCAATGTCGCATGTGTTTATCGAGACCCAAATTTGAAAACGTATAAGTTTACGAAAAGTGACCCAAAATCGGACAGCTTATTATAACATTTCAGTCACAACTACCCGTCAAACATAGTGCCAAACAATCAAGCTACACGACCTACACTATGATGCAGGCGATGAACAAAATTGTAGACAACGACCTAGTTCAGCAACTTCAGGCAACGGCAGCATTTTCTATTTTCATCGATGAGTCTACCGATTTGACGCAATCCAAAATCTTACTGATTTATGTCAAGTTCTTCGATGACGCAACCGCTCAACTGCAGTTCAAATTTCTCCATGCCGAAGAACTCGATGGCACAGACGCTGCGTCAATCGCCAGCAAAATTATCAGTTACTTTGAGGCGAAAAAAGTTGATCTCCGGAAATTGGTCTGGTTCACAAGTGATGGTGCGGCCGTAATGTTGGGCTGCCGCAATGGTGTAGCACAAAAGCTTCGACAGCACTTGGGTGTGCCGTTAATTGAGTATCACTGCGTAGCTCATCGCGAAGCCCTCGCAATGAAGGATTCCTATGGCACGATACCATACTTCAGTCGTCTTGACGATAGAGTTAAAGAACTTATCATTTTCTTAGGAGGACACAAACAGCGCTTGGAAGCGAAAGAAGTGGCCGCAGTCCTTGATGCTGACTATGTGCAACCCGAAAAAATTTTTGAGGTTCGGTGGTTGTCTCGTTCTAATGCCGCCAAGCAGCTAGTTCGCAGCATGGGAGTAATGCAAACAGTCTTACGAGAATTAGTGGATAAGTCCAGCATTGCCAAGGGCATGTACGCCCGCGTCACTGATCCCGAATTCCTACTGTCGCTTCATCACATTGCTGACATCCTCGAGAAGATGTCAATTCTAAGCCGCATTCTCCAGAAAAAAACATTCATTCACTGGAAGTGCGTGACACAGTTGAAAATGTCAGATGTTCATTGATGATGCAGTATGTAGACGGTGACTTCCGTCCGGGGCCGTATGCGCAGCGGCTTGAAAATCCGACACAGTTCAACCTGACTGTCAACAACGATAACGAATTCCAAAGCTTAACCGGACTACGACGAGCAGAAAGTCGGATTAAAGAACTGGTGACAGCAATCGATTTGGCGTTGAAAGAGCGGATGTCAGACTCCAACGCCACCCTGCGCAGCTGCAGCATTTTTGACCCAAGTCGCGCTCCTTCTCAAAATTTCGGCGACTATGGCGAGAAAGACCTGCGGGAAATAGCTAACGTATATGAGAATACGTTAGAACTTGACTACGAAACACTCATTGCGGAGTGGTCCATCTTTAAAGAAGCTGTGCTGCCGATCACCAATCCTCATCGACCGGGTACCCCATATGAAATGTTGCAATATGTCATCACCGATGATCGGTTCCCGGAGCTTGCCAAGTTGTGTCGTGTGGTGATAACTTTTGATGCGTCGAATGCTGAGATTGAACGAGGGTTTTCGTTGTCGAATCGCATCAAAACTCGCCTCCGAAACAAATTAAAGGTAATATTGTTTCTAAATGCAGCAGGTTTTGTTCAAAAATTGTTTCTTTATGTCACGGACAAGCTAACAAGTAGAAAGTTCGAGAAAGGCTTGTGAAGTAAGTCGTATTGGGGCTGATTTGAAATACCAGTGAAATCATGGTGAATTGTGGTCATTCGATTTAATTTATGGCCATTTATGTAATTTTCGCGAGGTTCGAAAAAAATTTGGGGTATCCCCCACCACAAAATCGTGGGTCCGCCACTGGTCCCGAGATTATTCTACACATCCACTCTAATCATACAAGCGATGCTTTCGTGTCAAATCTCAATTGGAATCCCACGTGTTCGACCGAGTATTACGTAGGACGAGCCACAAAATTGCCATTTAATTATGTGGGTGACTGGGAACGCGTGGCGCTGGCGAGTATGTACGTATAAATTTAAGTACATTACTTTGATTGTATGATTTAAAAACTGTAAAAAATGAACATATTTTCTAGATTCGAACTCTGGACATATTAATGCGATTACGCCTAAATGCTGACAATTACGAAAGTTTCGACTTTAGCCGGGCGTTTGCGGTTTGGAATACCAACAACGTACGTGGTCGATACCGAACCGGGGCTATGGGACTGCCATCGCAACGGCGAGATTGCAACGTGCCGGGTCCTTCAACCACAGCGGAGTCCGATGATGTCGATACCACGCAGCTTGACGACATGCCAGACACACTGGACGATTTTCTAGAGGACTTTGACGAAGAATTTTGATGCGTTGATGATTGTTGACAGACATCGATTAAAAAATTCCATAGATCTTAGCTTTAAAAACAGTCAGTGTCAGTAGTCATTAACAGATCTGGATATGGTAGTTGTGGCTCATTTGACATCATTTATGAACTAGCAAATTTACAGTTCATCTATTGAAAAAAACGCTATCCATGAAGAAAAACATGACCCCATAAGCACTGACCCAGTTACATTTGACTTGTATAGCTAAATCCAACTTATTCTGTCTAATTTTGAAAGTTACTTCGCTTAAACTATGCTTTCAAAGTCTTGGTGTTATCACAAAATGTCACCACAACTGTGCCAACTTCCGTGTGCAAAATGCAAATTACCATTGAGCTTTAATGTCACATGATCTAGTTTTAATTTGTGTTTTGTTTTTGTTTTTGTTAATAAAAAAACTTTTGTGAACAAAATGATTTTTCGGCGTCGATATTTCTCAATATTTTATTTTTGGCCCGTTATTTTGGATTTTTCCTCAAAAATTTTACTGCGCAAATTTATGCGCAAATTTCAGGCGAACTGCGCTAAACCTAAAAAAAGTGCGCATTTGCGCAGTGATTTGCGCAAAAAAAACCCTGTTCTAACTGGAGAAACTTAATTGTACCGACATATAACATTTTTTGCCAGCCGCCTTTGGAATGTTGCCTAAGCGTCTAGTATCGTTACGGAAGTGCAACTGTGTCGACGTTGGTTGTTGGTTAAGTAGTTAGGTGACCACACTTGTCATGCCGATTCTAAAGTTGATCTTACATATGGTTCGTAATCACGCCGATGTACATAAAAAATTTTCGTTACGAAGCATTTAAAGAAGGAGTTTACGAGAGATAGGCTTTTTTCGGATCATATCTCAGGGCGCGCAGATCAACTCCTAGATATTTGCAGTGTCCAATATTTGGCAAAGTTAAGCCAGCTAAGGAGTAAGGTTGTCTAGATTAAATACTGAATATATATAGTGAAATTAATTTACACATGAACGATATTTGAACTACACACTATTTTTATGCAGAAAAATTATTATTACTACGAAAATCGCATTGCATGCAAGTTTTACCGTTTAATGTAAGACTTTGAAATCAGAAAATTTCTGATACGACGCACGCTTTTTTGTGATCCGTTCGTTACACTGTATCCATACATGCAGCCAGGGTGAGCTTAACTCACAACAGAAAAGTTATATGTAGGTACATGGAAAAGTAGATTCTGACTATTATCAGTTCATATTTACTGATGTAGACTTATGACCTTTGGTCCATTTTACAAAGCATCCATTCAATCTATATATAAATACTCTGTAAAACCATGCGTCTTTTGATTCTCATGACACAAAAATAACATTATTGGTTTGTTCACAAAATACTCTTTTCTTAATCATGAACTTCTCCCATGCACTACACAAAGCAACACTATGGCAAATTATGTTTGGTACCATTTAAGACTTTTGCAGAAACAACCGATAAGCTAGGGAGATTAGTGTCCAACTCGATAGACACTGAGAAAGCATATAGGAAAAAGTGTATGCTTAATAGTTAACACTTCACAATGTTTCGTGTGGGCCGACGTACAGCCAGGGATATATGCGTGTCCCTGTCTTTGCAAAAAAATTTTCCGTCTATTTCATATAGCAACCAACGCTAAAGTGAGCTGAGTTCCTCACGCTTAGGCCAGCTGCGTTTCGTCCAATATGCATCCACTTTAACAAATATAACACAAAATTTCTAAATCATTGACCCGATAATTTGCAACAATGAAGGGATGTTGTTACAACTACTAGGTTAGCGGTTGACATGCTTGCTGCTAAATTCCGACTCTTACTGATGTGAATTTCTCAGTGGGCAGGACAACGACTTGACTTTCAAACCATGAGAGTACGAACTGAATTAACAAATACAATTTATAATTTACTGAATTAGCAACTAGTAACATAATTAAAAACACAAGATAGTTATTTGCTAGTTAATTATAAGTGAAAGCAAACACTAATACTTATGGCACATGCACAGCGATATGCAAGTATCTCGTAATTTGGTCTTTATTTGTAAAAGTCATTGATCTGTGTGGTATGGTCTGTTCACGAAGAAAAGGCTCTCATTTCTTGCACTTTTGTATTAACGGCAAAATATGAAACATTCTTACAAATAATATACCTGTTGGCTTACACATAAACCTGTCAATTTTGGGACCTTGAAAAATGACAGTGGTGTTATTTTCAAGACAGCGATTCATCGTCTACTTCAACTTGATTTTATTTTAGAATTTGTGGATGTCCGTTCAGATGAAGCTACTACAGAACATCGTACATGCGCACAATCTATTATGTGTGCTATTAAACCGAATGGGAGTGTTTTACATGGCTTGCAATGGCCAATGAATGTGCAAATAATACGTGTATTATGACAGCCACAAATTTGTCTAAGAAAGTAAACGAAAATCTACAATTCTAAAACATTCGCATATTGGCATATAACTTTAGGTATGACAGCAATACGATTTACAAATGCTTTCGAGGCATGAGAGCTTTCCTATATCCGATAGGAGTACCCTAATCCAACTAGGGAAAGCCAGTCGGTTGGTTTCACGAGACTATTCACTGCTATCGTTACATCGCAACTAGTTCTATTGATACACATATTATTTTCGGAACCTCTCTCACCCAACCTTATTTAGATTCCTACTAATTCGTGCAACTCTATTCCGAGATTACGGGATATCAGTACAGGCGCCTGCCGATGAACAAACTCGGTGTCGGCGAATTAGATATTAATTTGTAATTACTGCAAAGCATGTACTAAAAATTGTCTGGCACAAGCAGGTAGGAACCCAGCCTATCTGTTACTGTCAATTATTTGCGCTGATTTTCGATAGCGCGGTACAACGTTTACTATTAGCTCACACTGATTTCTGTATAACAGAAATCGAAGAACCACCGAAACCGAAGGACCACGGCTCATACAGCTGGTCCCCTCGGCTTCATACCTGAAACTGTCTAAACGAAGCCAACTATAAACGTCCCCTTAGTAAAATACGAAAACAATAAGCTATAACAAAGAATACTGACGACTCGAGTCGGACAATCTATTGCAAATTGTGAAACGGACTGACTTCGAATAGTCGTCGTGATATTGCTTTTATAGTTCTTGGATCTCTAAGTTCTAGCTTGGAACCGATTCTTTCTCTACATTTTCTCTCCGGTCTGGTGTAACAATTTGCAACAAAAAAGATTTTTTCGTAGCGCAAAGCTGCGCAAAATTTTATCGTTTTACTTTAATTTACCAGCTCTTGCGCTAATGGTACCTAGTGTCTGCATTAGGTTAGCAGTGGGGCTGTCCTGCCCACGTGTCTGTTGCGAGTTTCTGGTTCTCCCGTTCCGTTTTCTTCCTGATTCTGTTCGCATAATTCCTGTCACTTTTGGATTTTCGCCGCTTTGTTGTTACGTAGTGGTTTGTATATTTTACCGTATGAGTCCAGTATTTACCCGATATAGCAACAACAACACAATACCTCCACTTTTCTATGATGCTGACCAAGCTGTGATATTTACCAGTGTAATATCTTACTGTGATACATTAATGCTGTGATACCGAAACTGTGATCACTTTTGGTAAACTGTGATATTACAAAACTGTTGTTTTTACTGTGATATGCCGGCTGTGATATTGTATCTTTTATAAAATCAAATATATATAAAAAGTGCCAAATCAGCATAGTTTTTTCCTGTAATTTGTAAGTAACTGTTGTATTTTAGCCATGACAGTATACTGTGCTAATTTGTGGTGTTTCTGGTGCCATGATGGTGATATATCTGAGCTGAATGGAGAGAAAATGGTCAGGCCGACTTGAGTGCGGCCCAGATCTAAAATTTGTTGCGTCCTAAGGCTGATCGCTAACAATCGCATCTTTTACCAAAAATTTTCTTGCTGCAGCCGATCTATATAATTTTCTATTGCAATAACCTTAAAATTTTTCAATGCTAACACTAACGTTTTTCGCCGACCCGTGGTAGCATGACACATTCTCTATCGCTGCAGTTTTGTTACACCTTGTTAGATGGCTGGATCAGGTTTTCGAATGGTGCAAACAAGTTGCTCCGCCTACCTGTCTAACAAAATTGCATTAACCTTTTAAACGTTAACTTTTCCTTGGCATCTTAATTAATTATAAAACAATACTAACATAAGCCTGGCTACTTTCACGAAAATTGATTTTGCATTTGAAATAACTGAAATCCGAGCCGCCGCTTTTAGAACACCTGCACAATCTTACTAAAGTGCTAATAGCTGAGCTACTAGTACATAAATCAATTCAAAAGTTTGACGGCTTAGCAACTTTTAAAATTGTGATGTACTTGGATGGGGCATGCTTCGAATATGTCCAACAAAAAATTCCTGAATACTGTTAAACTAATAAATCTTTATAAGTTTGGACATTTTCATTAGTTTTGGAATACCACAAAAATAAACAAAGCTGATAATCTGAGGTGGCACTTTGAACCATTATTAGCTGAGACTAATACTGCTGATTTTTCAAACTTTGTATTTACCAAAATGCCAAAAATCTACTGTCCAAAAATGCTAATAAATTTATAATTCAGTCATAATTTCAAAAATGCAAGAGCGACCATTTATGTTCTATAACAAAAACCCTATTTTTGAAGCCCAATACGGGCTATACTTACATGTTTCTGGTAACTGGGATACTTGGAAATTTTAAGTGTTGCAAAAGTAAAACCTGGGTCACGGGGATTAATGCCGACTCAGAAAAACGACAGCAAAACCGCTATTAGTTGCCCCTAGCAGTTGACTAGTAAATTTAAAATTTAGAAATTGACAAGAGACACGTCCTACATGGAAAAATATAAAAGAGAAAATGATTCAGAAGAAAATCCTAACGGTTATACGTAACTGAACGAAGTAC
>JASANE010022440.1:0-20262 GCA_030248225.1 Trileptium ribeirensis | reverse complement strand
AAAGTTGACAAAATCTTAAGCAAAAAAGTATTTAGTGAACAGTTAGAGAAAATCGACAGCTGTTCAGTTGCTGTTCGCGAATTTTTCGCTAAATTTTTTTCGCGAGTATTATGCTTTTATTTAAGCCATGGATGCTTAATATAATTGTATTCTCAGCGGGTCTTGCATCGCTTGCATTCTGTATGATTATATGATGGTTAGTTGATTCATTTGTAATGCTTATTATATCATGATGGTAGTCATAACAAGCAACTTGAAGAATTAATTACAAAGCTACAGTAGTTTTCTCGTGGCATAGTTGAGCGCTTGATTGTATGCTTCTCTAATTGTTGAATTCGGGAATTCGCTGTGGTACTGCATGTAGTAATCTCTGGTTGTCGTTTTAGTTGTTAACAGACTGCTGACGAGCGAGATACACAGTACGGTCCAGAATTATCCGTCGCTGTGTAAGCAAAATTATCATTAAACTTATTCGTGCCCGTGGCGAGAGAATTCTGAGCGAGCAGTGTCAAAACATGTTTCCAGCAGCGAGCGAGCATCAATTTGACAACCAAGCAACATCGCGTGAGCTGCGAGCTATGCTAACATCGAGTCAACAGCACTATAACATGTTATGAGTACCGAGCGAACGCTAGACATTTCTGACTAGTTACTGACAGTACAGCGCGGATATTAAAGGCTAAAATTTAATTTCTGATCACTGGCCGATCAATCCACGTTATGGGGCTAGTGAAATGGGCATTGCACTGATCAGCAAGGTGCTGACTCGAATGCTGGTTTTACGTTTACTGCAAATGTGGATAGAATAATTTTTGGACAAACGGAAGTGCAGACGCGGACGGGTGCAATTGCGTCTTATTCGTTTAAACGCGACCGAACTACATTGTGTCTGGACACGGACGGACGCGATTTCGTATGGATGTGTGTCATCTTTTACGCGCTTGCTTTTATCCGCGAACGTATATAGATTGTCATTCCCAATAGATAAGTAATGTTATACGCACATGCACTAGAATACTTGTTGCATACGCTTGCGGCTCAGATTTTCATTAACATTTTAAAAAGTTTATTGTCATCAACATCCAACCACCACTAAGTTGTCGAAGCTTTGCTATGATGAGTGTTGACACTTTTAGTACATTTTATGAACGATGTACAGTAATTACATTGCCATCGAATCCATAATGTCCTTAGGTGTTTTTGATCTGTTTGGGCTGAGTTTTTAAATTTGGATATATCATTGCCCAATGATGACAAAATTTCAATCCTTGCCAAAAATGATTGTCGGCTTTCAAACGAAGTTCAAATTATTTGCTAATTTTTTTATTAGCAAGCTCGATAATATAGCAGGTGCTATCAAACTGACGCCTAACACGTTCACTAGGAAGTTCAAACACGGTTCGAGCAAAATGTAATCATAGTTTTTGAACAAACAGCGGTCATGTCTATTTGTGGTAGCGAGTGTATCAATCATTTGCCATTTTCTTGAGCTTTAGTTTTCAACATTAAAACGATACAAGTACGCGACGGAAATGATGACTGTCGCATTTTGAGCGAACGAACATTGAGATAGAGCAGTGTATTTTTAATTGCTACTGTGCATTGTCGGCTATCGACATATCGTCATGTTTCGCATATAGTCATAAAAAAGTGCATCGCCCAACAAAGCAATTTCAAACCGGTTCTCCGGCGCTTCGCTGCGTAATGATGGTTCGTTGAATATTCGTGCTAGCTGTGCTTTAATTATTCTTTTTGTTCAGACTTATTTTTCTGCTTCCCGCTTTGTTTATAATTTTGCGCTTGCATTTCTCGTATTTTTGTTTTGTTTTAGTTGACCTCTGGTCGGTTGGGTGTATTTTCGGTGAAATGATACGTGGTGGTGCTTATTTCCGGGTCCGATCATATTGATCAATGGAACAAAATTGTCGAGCAGCTCGGGACGCCGTCAAATAAGTTTATGGAACGCCTACAACCAACTGTGAGGAGTTATGTTACAAATCGTCCGTACCAAATGGGCTTTTCGTTCGATAAACTATTTCCCGATGTTTTATTTCCTGCGAATAGCACCGATTGTCGGCTGACCGGTAAGAGATAGTGTGATGCCGCTAAAAATATACGGTCAGATCAAATTGTGCGCTCTGTACTACGTCGGTAGGATCACCGTGGACCAGACATCATTATTAAACACAATAGCGCAGGTCACATTTTATATAGTGTTAAAACTTACACAAGCCCAAATTATCTTAAAGCGTATGTATTTATATAGATATTTTCAGCGCCGTAACATAAATTCTTATACGTGACTGCTTCTGTTTAATTGGGATCAATTTCAGTTGATATTTGGTCGATCGGATGTATTTTTGGCGAACTAATTCGCGGTCGAGTTTTGTTCCCGGGCACCGATCACCTTGATCAATGGAATAAGATAATCGAACAGCTCGGAACGCCGAGCTCAGATTTCTGCGACGCCTACAGCCAACTGTACGAAACTATGTGGAAAATCGGCCGCGCTACACCGGATATTCTTTCGAGCGCCTCTTTCCTGATCCGCTGTTTCCGCCCGAAACCGAGAACGGGCGTTTAAATGGTGACAAACAATTATACATATCCCTCAACTTTTAAAGCATAAGACTTTATTTTGTCAAAGTTTCTTGTCGTGTCATTTTTAAACGTTGTCTTATCATGAAAAACAGCTAGTCTGATAAACCAACGTTGAATTATGTTATAACCGCTCACAAGATTCAGCATACATAGTGGCTTTGCATTTGGGGTCTGGCGCTTCGGAAACCCATTAAAGTTTATAACTGATGCATGATACAACGCTGAGCTCGCGTTGTCACACTTAATAACCTTTAAATCTGCGTCGGTTTTGTATTTGATTTTGACTAATAATTTACAGAAACGCTAAGTCTAGAATTACGAATTTGTTATCGCGCTACAGATAAAGTAGCGTGCGAAAATATATTAACCCAATGATGAGTTATAATACGGAAACTAAAGAGATTTTGTATAGTGAAACATTACTATGGTCAATTTGTAGGTTCGCTTTTCCCATTCCATTTTAATGAGTGGAATTATTGTGGTACTGCTCTTTAGGGTGGCTTACATTATATCAACGAAGGCTTTGCCGTGCCCATGATATTAATTTGGCTAATGCATAATTTATTATGTTGAATTGATATGCTAAGTATCATAGCGAAAGGCAACCATCTTATCGTTTAATAATTCTAGCAAACACATGCTCGTCAGCACCTTATTATAACTATAGAATTAATACCTTAGAAATAATTTTAAGATTTAGAATTGATGGCCATGAGAATGCATAAGCGAGTGAATTTCGTAGGTTGTACAAGGAGTCAAGTTTTTATTACTGGATTATATCCTCTAAATAATTTTCTGACATTCGCGATTTTATTAAACAGCTTAATAAGCTTACTGTGACGTATACATTAGTTTGCCTTGATCAGGGGAGTTGCTGTTAAAACAAGTTTGCGTGACAAAATGCACGCACAGAATAGCAAGCGCAAAATTTGTTTCATACTGCGGTTCCTAATGTGGGATTTATGTAACCCTTATTTTCTTGGACGCATCTAAGAAATTGTTCTTTGTACTACAGATAGATTGATTACGAAATTCAGCAGTAAAATTAGCTTCCACATTTTCGTTATATAGAAAACGTGTATGCCATTTGGTCAAGCTAACATAAGAATTAAGGTAAAACCCATCAACTGTAACAAAATATTTACAACAAAAATTTAGCTCAAAATGGACTGAATCTCTACTTTTTGTTGAAAATTTGGCGCTTATGTCAAAAATCTAGCGTCGCTATTTGATTTTCCGGGAAAATGCCATGTCCTTTTCAAGATAACGAATATTAGAAAACTGCTTCTTTTTAATCATTGCAATCACGTAGATATTTTCTACGCATCACGCGCTTTTTATATTCTACTAGTGTTATTTATGTTGCAGCAATGGAAATAAATGGTAAGCTTGCGCTTACTAAAAAGTTGTTGCAATGTAAAAAATCTGAATAGCTGTTCCGATGAACGTTACTAGTACTCAATTTATTTTATTATATAAAGTCAACTCAGTTGTACGATGTGAACCTTATCTTTGAACACTACATAGTTTGCGCTTGCTGAAAATATTACGCAAATTTTCAATAAAGACTGGTCAATAGTTATTGATGCAAATTTAAAATCGTATCTTTAAAACTCGCACAACAAACTATCCGTATTTGCCATTTTACTTTTTGAGCGGAGCGAGGTCGCCGAGCGAAGCGAGACATGAAAGCATGAAGCGTTTTTATTTTCTGTCTGTGAGCAAAAAAGTCGATGTCCGTTCGTCTTTCATGGATCTCAAGAACCACTGAACATATTTCAAAAAACTTTTTTTGTTTGAAAGCTTATCATGTGAGAATGTGCACCTGATATTTTAGAAGTTTGGCAACTTGCCAATTTTATCATTAATTAAGCTAATTAGCTAATTAACACCCTAATTAAGCTCATAACAGCTTAATTATTGGTCGTAGAGTCGTTTTAGCGGCATATACCCTGGGGTAAATAAGAGTATTCTTTCATTTACTCATTGTTGTCTAGGTAATAATATATTCCCAAGACAATGAGTACGTTCATATTACTAATGCCGTCGCTCCGCTCAAAAAATGTAGTTCCACTAGGACTAGTTTTATTTGCTTTATAGAAAATGTCTTCATTAGTATCTAAAAGTTTTATTTTTGATATTTATTTCAGCGAGCCAAGCTCGAGATTTGTTGTCTAAAATGCTGGTAATTGATCCAAAGCAACGGATATCGGTAGACGAAGCCTTAGCACATCCGTACGTTAACGTATGGTTTGACGACGCTGAAGTCTATGCAGTACGTTTTTCAATAATTCGTGTTTTACTCCTGTTGGGTTTGTATCATTGTTTAGCTTATTTCTCGTTCTATACATGCGTAATGTACTCTTAATTATAATAATGTTCGGATGAATGTATAGTTCTTGGCGCCATGGTTGAGTACACAGGATCGTAGCGTTAGCAGAATATTTTTTATCCATTGTAGAAGCAACCAAACCATGGTTACATTTATGTTTTATGCTTCTTCCGAGAGGAATTTCCACTGAGGGTCCTATGGGAAAATAGTGAAAATTTCTATTTTTTTCTGTCGTGATTCATAACTCATTTTCGGATGAACAGATTTCGACAAATTTTTTTTATATAGCACAAGTGATGATGATGTGCCCTTTATCTGAGCGCGAACACCTCCTACCCCATATTTCATACCAAGATGGCAAAAAACACGTTTTTAAGGATTCGCCAAATCTTGCTATACAGATGCCACTGATTCGCGGCCTATACCTTGCGACAGAGGATTCGCATTAAAAATGACTTGGAGAATCAGCTCACCCATATCCACAATTTTGCTGACAAATACTTTTTGTGGGCTGCCATTGAACAGAATATTGCACGTCGACACTTTATCACAAATAACGATTTTTCAAATTCCGTGGGGGTATTGCTTGTTTTTACTTTACAATGAGTGTCTGTTACGTTATCAAGCACGCTGGATACGATGGTTTCACTATATAAAGTCTATATTGACTATATTACACCTTTTCATGGGGTTTCAATTGTTTTACGGCCGATGGACCCTATTTCCAAGATGTAGTGTGCTTTCATTTGTCTGGTAATATATTGCGTGCAAGCCATCAAGAATGGTCTATATAGGTACTTCTGAAGGCTGAATACAGTGGTTATGGTTATGTAGTGTGCAGTGTTTATATTTCATTGTGTTTCAATGGGTTTAGGGTTAATGAACCCGATTTCCAGAATAATATGTGTTCACCTGTTTTGCTGCGTCTCGCGTACAGAGCATCAGGAATAATATTGTCTACATACGTTTTGCAGTAGGCTGAATACCATGGTTTAGTTATCTAAAGAAGGGGTTTTTAAACGGAGCCTCGGTCCAGACCTTAGACGTAGGGTCCAGACTTACAATTTTTGGCTCGATTATTTCATGAATTTTCACACGATAAAGAAACGTAACTACGAAACGTAATTTTGTATTATTACATAATTACAAATACATAAATTATTCTCTGCCTGACAAAGCCAGGATAAAGGATGAGGGCCATCCATGAAACCAGCAGCAAGCAACTATTATTATACACATGTAAGCAGGAACGGTTGAAAGCCTGCACTATGTAATAGAATTTGTTAGCAACCCTATGTCCCGAAGCCGAAACTGCCCTGGGTCCAGCGTGGATCCAGCAAATTTTTTGGGGTCCAGACACACAAAAACTCAAAAACCTTGATCTAGAGTCTAGCACGAGTATCATATGCCTTTTCTGACGTTTTCATTGTGTTTAAGGTCAATGAACCTGATTTCCAGAATAAAGTCGGCCGTCAGTAGTTTTGTACATGGCATCAAAAATAGCCTATGTAGATGTTTTTCGTTATGCTGAATACAATGTTTTGGTTATCTAGAGTCCAATGTTTTCATCCTGGGCTGTCCACAGTGGGGGGGAGCCTCACTTTCCAAATCCCCCCATGTCCGCCCCACCACTCGCCCGAAACCCCCATGTTCAATTAATTCCAAAAATTTTTTATGTCTAAAAATTATTTTTGTTTGCAAATTGATTTTGAAACATTAATTACCACTATTTCTAATGCTAAAATATGGTTTTTAGCTCGAAAATACATTCACGGCAGTGAAAATGCATGAAAATATGGAAATATTTAGTATTTTTAAGCAAAATCCTCCCACTTTTAGTTCCCCCCCCCCGAGTATGTATATGTGGGGCCCCCGAAGTTCCACCAGTTTTCGGAGGGCTGTGGACATGCTAGCATTTCATGGCGTTTCAATGGATTTGAGGTCAAGGAAGCGGTTTTCTAGAATTTGGAGTTTCTCGGATAGAATCCGCAAGCCCCTGGTTCGACGAGGCTTCACGAGAAGACAATAATAGTGCTGTAGCTGTGAAGACGGTTTAGAAATATTTTTTGGGCTAAGTTATCCAGTAGATAGGTTTATATAGGTGATTTTGGTTCGTGGAAATAAATCGAACGATGCCTATTACGACAGAATCCGATCACCGGTTCCGGAGATACTGGAAAATCGTCGATCTCAGAAATTATTCATTAGATTTTTGTATTTTTCCACCAAGTAACTTGTCAACGATATTGTCTGATGGTATTAAATTTGGTACCAGTCGACGTGTGTCGAGCCCTTAATGGTGCGGAAACTTGACAGATCTAAGATATTTTGTCTCTATCTGGAGTTATGGCCAAAACCAGTTAAATTTGTCTCATTTTCGGCAAAAAAGTCGGAACTTAGAATTTTTTTGGAGGTGAAAAATTTTTGTTTCTGAATGAATGTTTTGCCTGAACTAAAATATTGCTAACCAAATAAAATACTCTTGTTAGCTGTATGGGTACAATGGATCAAGTTAAAAAATATTTTTTATTCTAACATTAAAAATGGTGACCTATAATATTGTCATTGTCAACATGACCTTACGTGTTTTTTTGGTACTTTGGACCGATTTTGATCATATATCTGGCATACCAGGAAAAACCAAGAATCTTATATGAGATTTTTTCGTATTTATCCGAAGGTGTACGTTAAAAAATTTAATATATTTTCAAAGTAGAGAGACTAGATAGATTTAGAAAATGGCGCCTTGTTATGTTTGGACAATAATTTTCTATAAAATGTAAGTCGAACGTAGCTAACTAGGTACTTCTGATTTTATGATTTTAGCCGGATTTAGGCATTTAGACTCGATTATTTTTGCTCAAACTTGCAACGTTGAAATCATCTCCTGTTGCGTATTTGACAAAATAAGTTAGAAAAAATTTCCTAACTAGGAATTGCAAAAAAGGGACCCTGGCTATTGCAACCTTCTTCAATTGTTATAAGTTTTTATAAACTGAAAAATGCTTTATTAGTAGTAACAATGCCCTTTGTTATTTCACTAATTTAAATATCGAAAATAAGCAAAACAGTTAACCCCTTACGGTTTAGTGTTAAAAATATTCTCTCAGTGCCTTCCTTATTTCACTCACCAAAATATCGAAAAGAAGCGAAACGTTGAAGCTTTGCAGCAAACCTAAATTTTCATTCAGTCCGTAAAATAATAAATACAAGTGTTTGTTGCACACTTTATTAAGTGAGTGGTACTTTGGCTAAGTACAGTTGCAAAATCACGTGAATCTACGAACTGTATATAAACGATATTTTACTTATAAATGCAGCTGATACATTTAAAAGGGGTGCGCCAACCAAAAATCTAACAGTTGAAAGCCAAACACCAAAAACAACCATACGCTTTGTTGATCATCCTGTTTTGTGTGTGTAATGGCAGTGGATCAAATTGTAGTTTGGTTTGCAGGAATATTACTGCACAAGTTATTACATTACAGCTGCAACAAGAATACCACGACCCACTTCAGGCGATGTTTACAAAATAACTTTAGCCATTGGCTAACCCATAAAATTTGTGAAAATCAAAATACTATGCCAAAGTTCCCCCTATAACTCAGTAGGTAGAAAACTTGACATGAGCACCCTGGGGGCAAAAATTTAAAGTTAATTTTGAACCGAAGGCTTAGTCTTAGGCTTAGACTTAGGGAGCTCAATACTTCCAAGTAAAACTTTTGTTTTACAGGTGTCATATTGAATATCTTTGTGTTTATCGCGTGTATGGAAACTTAAAACGACCCATATCTTGAACCTCCGCTTTGTCCAAGATACTATCCTAAGCGCGGCAGTGGCAGCCCTTTTTTAATTGTATTATCGACATTTATGAATAAAATTTCATTTGTATACAGTTCGTAGATGCTCTTAATTTGTCAACAGTCTATTTTGAAGTAAGCAGTATCTAGCTATTTTTAAATTATGCAGCATTCACATAGAGATCTGTGCAGCCACTGCTCGTCGCGACCGATGTAGTCTTGACCATTGTTACATTGTTTGTGGAGATAGCATATAATTATGTATAATATATTCTGCAATACATAGTCGGTCGGGTAAAATGAAATTTTGAAATTAACGATTTGCAGCTACATAACTAGAATTAAAACCGTAGCTAGCTACAAAATTTGTTAATATGTAACAACCAATGAACAGATTGTGTAACAATGGTTGTGGCCAATGCCACGAACTGTGCAACAGTGGTTATGAGCTTTGCCACAAATGGTATAACAATGGTTAGGACCAGGGGCGACGGAACGTTGAGAAACGTGGAGGGGGCAACGCTCTGTGCAAATATCATAATGCTTCGCACTTGGTCCAGTAAACTAGCATATACAGTTACAATCAGAATTGAGTGCTTAAAAATCGATCGAAGCTTCGTTCTACGTTTCAACAAAGAACGATCGTTCAAACGAAAGTCGATTAATTTAACGAATTTCGATTGCGTCAAAATAATAATATAATAAAAAATGTTAGTTCGCGTTTAATTTAACGAATTTCGATTGTGTGGAAATAAAAATGTTAGTTTGCGTTTAGTTTAATTGAGCGGAGCGAGGTCGCCAAGCGAAGCGAGGTGATCGAGCGAAGCGTTTTTATTTTCTGTCTGGGAGCAAAAAAGTCGATGTCCGTTCGTCTTTCATGGATCTCAAGAACCACTGGACCTATTTCAAATAATTTTTTTTGTTTGAAAGCTTATCATGTGAGGATGTGCACCTGATATTTTAGATGTATGGCAACTTGCCAATTTTATCATTAATTAAGCTAATTAGCTAATTAACACCCTAATTAAGCTCATAACAGCTTAATTATTGGTCGTAAACGTTGAGATTTCCATGGGGAAATAAGAAAATAGATGCATTGTACATACAGGAATAGTATAGTACGAATGTTATAGGCAAAATTATTTTCAGACTCTGTGTCCCTATGACTTCGTTGCTATGCTTCGTTTACCATTCATCACCATGCTGTATAAGCCACGTGACTTCCTTTGTCTTGCTTTTCGTTCGAACGGAATAAAACTGTTCTTTCATTTACTCATTGTTGTCTAAGTAATAATATATTCCCAAGACATTGAGTACGTTCATATTACTAATGCCATCGCTCCGCTCAAAAATGTAGTTCCACTACGACTGGTTTTAATTTCTTTCAAATTTCTTTTAAACGAAGGTCGGTCGATTGCGTTTTCGTTCGATTTCGTCTGCGTTCGATTTTATAAGCACTTAATTCTGATTGTAATTGTAGAGAAACCCTTACGGTTCTGGCAAACCATTTGTATTAGGTGAGTATTTGTGGCTCAACGCCACGAAACAAATTTCTACCTACGCCCTTGAACATACTGTTTTACACTTCATCAAAAGAACCAACGTATAAATCGAATAAATATTGTACAACATAAGAAACAAGAAACAATCAAAAGATCAAAACAAGCGAGCACCAAAAAATTTGTAATCCATAAATAAAATGGTATAAAAAGTAGTGTACCTACCTGCAGTATAGATACAACGTTCGCATTGACATGTAACAAGTAATTCGAGAAGTGTGCGGTGGCATTCAAAATGCGTGAGTCGAAGTTGGCCAAAACTTGACTCAGCATCGAAGGAAGACGGCATCATTAGAAAGATTTGGATACTGAAACTGAGATGTTGCAAAAGTGGTGGGGGCACTTTCAATTGCATCTTAAAAGTGGGGGGCGATGCACCACCCCGGTTCCGCCGCCGCTGGTTAGGACTGTACCGTCACGATGTGCAGTGGCGCACACGTATCTCTCTAAAGGATGCGTTATTGTAACAACACGGCTAAGATGTTTGCATTTCTATTATTTTATTATTTGCTGAATTTATGGTCTCCTATTCAAAAATCGATACCGTATTTTCCTTCAGAGTGAAAAACATTTTTAAACTAAAATGTACCTTGTTCAGCGTTTATAATAGCTGTACCGCGAAAAGAATGTTGGGAGAACTAAAACTTTAAGGAAGCCAAATCTTGTTCTCACGAAAAATGTCTTTGTGTCAGAAACGTCAGTTCATTACGAATAAAAAACCCGCTCATAACAAACGTTGTCTTGCATCAATCGGTCAATTATTTTCTGCTTCAATTTTTTATTCAGTGGGATGTGATGGATTATCATACTGTGGACCCTGCTAAAATGACTGTTGCGTTTCGGACAAATAAACTTCATCGAACAACATCCTACACAATTTTGAGAGATTTAGCAGACAGCCACTATAATAGCTTCCACATGTTTGACCCCGCAAATCCCGCTTAGTTATACCAAAATTTTGTGACAAATTTTAGGGTTAAGTTGTAACACGACGCGCAAATGGGTCCAGGATGGTGCGTTTTATCTCGACCATACCATCACAATCCGTTTTATTCTGGGCGAGTCATTTTTTCGCAGACAGAGAATTTGTTCCAACCCCCACGTTGAGGATATTTAACTACACCAGTGAGCTGAGGCGTGGGCCGGGGCAAAAAATTATGTTTGAAACGACCTTCAAAAACTGGGTTCGGGACAAATTTTAATCCATCCAATCATCCCACCAAAAGGTGGCTTTTGTAACGTCAAAATAGGTCTCATCATTCCGAACACTTTCAATTGTTATACTTTTTCTAAAATTTATTACTAAATTGATTATTATAAATCTACGCCTTATTTCCCAAAATAAACTCGTTATCTTTACATTAAATATTTAAAAAATGTAGTACTATTTCTGATACCGAAACACTATCTTAAAGCCCGAAAATACGTGTACGACATCAAGAACTTGAGAAAGCTTAAATCGTTATGATATAAACGATCAGTCTTCACATTTTGGAATTGTGTGGACACCCCAGAAAACATTCCTTCTAAACTATGTATACTACTTCAGCCTCCGCCTGCTCAGTATGATCACTCTATTGATGAACGGGAACATACTGTTGAAGCTTGGAAAGGTATGTACATTGTGATAGCATAGAATACATTCCTGTATTTTTTATTTTTAGTTTTAAACATGTCTGTGTGTATATCATGGAGGAAACAAAATATGTTTTTCGGCATAATTTGAAGATTCCGGTGGTACAACCGCTACTCTGAACGAAAATAACATAGATGTTTACTTAAAATGTGTACATGGGCACTTATTGATAATTTTCAAAATCTTACCTAAAATTTGAGATTTCCGGTGGTACAACCGCTACTCTGAACGAAAATAACATAGATGTTTACCTAAAATGTGTACATGGGCACTTATTGATAATTTTCAAAATCTTACCTAAAATTTGAGATTTCTGGCACGAAAATATCTCCATATTCATATTTTAAAGCTGGGGATGTGTTATTAGCGTTGGTTGCTTGCGAATGTAATTTTTTTAATTAGCAGGAATTATCTAAAAAAATTATACAGCTATATTGGCACTGCTTATCAAGATTAAATTAAATTTTACATGTTAATTTATTGGCACGAGAAAAGGACCACTAATGGCGGCTTCGAACCTAAAATAAACATAAATACTATTTTGTATATGGATGTTTCATAAGTTCAAATCACCTGTGAAATTGACACAACGTTATTATTGGTGGGTAAAGTCTGTCGCCTTAGGAGATAGATGGTCAAGCGGGTGCATAACAGCGGGTAATTAAAAATTTTCTCCATTCTTCTCAATTTTTCCTCATACTTTTCTCCAATTTTTCGAGAGCGGGTAATTAAAACTTCCCCTTTATGCAGCCTTTACGTTATAAAGAACCCGATGTGAAAGTTGTGTCCACCCTCAGTGTCCCTACCACCATCGATTTTGTAGCATTTAATTCTGATTGTAATTGTAATTAGTATGACTTTTGGGACTTGCAGCGGCTAAACTTCAGTTCGCCTAAGAAATGACTGTCGTCTTACGAGCGAGCAAGCGCTAAATGAACATGGAACGATCAGCTGTAGACATCAGGCGAGTAGTGTTATAGCATTGTTTCGAACGCCGAGCAAGAATCGGCCAATTCTTGCCGACACTGTAGTGTCAATTAATACATTAACTAGACATAGCTATAACCTCAAAATAGTTAATCCAATATTGAATTTAAAAGAATATCAGTTTAACGTTTCTACTAAGTGCCGTGTAATTTATACTGGTTTCAGAATTAATATTTAAAGAAGTTATGGATTACGAAGCGAAATTTGACGTTTATGGTACTGGTAGACTACCGAACAATAATCCTGGTTAGTTAGATATATTTTAACGTTTGTCACGTAAAGGAAATTATTGAAACAAAACAGGTTGATCAATATTATAGTCCATCACTTTTTTTCCAAATACGAAAATGTTCGACATTATAAATCAAAATGCACGGCACAAAAAATGTATAGACACGAAGCCAAAATAACAGCATTTGTTAGCAACAAACGTATTATTAGTACAAAACGTTTCGCTGCAGCTATTTGTCGCCGTGCATCTCAGTTTGGGACGGTTGTCCTCAGTTAACAACTGCAAACAGAATTGTTTCTTCAGCTTGCAACCATCAGTTCGATGTATTCAGTCTACTTCTGGAGTGTGTGCTCCACTCTAGCTAAATTTTATGGTGACACCTCTGATACCTTCAACGCGATAAACTTCCACAAAACTCAGTAGTTAAGGCACGCTATATGGGATTTATAAATCATATTAGACTCTGCATTATAGAAATTGTGAGTGTTGCAATTTTAGATGCCGTGAAAAGATAAGGCGCGATTTTGTTTGGGTACGGCGGATAAAAATTATCTTACGATGCAAGTCCAATCAGACGCTAACTCGTTTACCTGTGGATACATCTTCAAGATCTTTAAATGAAGGCTTATTGAATTCAGCAGGATGTGCTTTTTTTCTTTTTTTTTTCGAATTTATTATATTTGCTTGTGGTATTAAGTGAGATAGCATCAAAAGCAATGCATTATGCAAATCACAAAAAACCGAACAATTTGTTCGCAACTAGCTACGGATGTTATGTAACAAACCTTGGCCCATACGAAAACTGGACATGGTGAATTCTGCGACACGTACGAAATTAAACTAAAATGCACGCCAATACTCGCGCCTTAATTTATACAGTCTAAGTAAATATTAATTTGATCATATGAAGAAATACAATTTGATTTCAATGCTTAAAAATTGAACGACGTTTCGATCGTTTTCGCTTAAACGAATATCGATAGTCTGCGTTTAATTTAACGAATTTCGGTTGTGTTTAATTTAAAGAATTTCGATTAAAGGAAAAGCGGACTATTGCGTTATCGTTCGATTTAGTATGCGTTCGAATTTACGTGCACTCAATTGTGATTTTAGCGCCATGTTATTTATTTCCACTAAATTTGGTCAGCAAGTTAAAACATTTGTTTTTGAATAACAAAGTTGTTCAGTAATCTAAGCTCGTTAATTCGTATGTGAATAAGAAATTGATCTATTAACATGATTATTCAGTACGTGCCAGAAATGCCTTTTGCATATTGAATGAGTGAGCAATGTCACTATTATGGCAGGAGCAGCGATTATTTCTGGTGGGTACTGTACATAGCAGCCTAGTAAGCTACATATTCAACGATTGTGTCATGTTTAGCTACAGTACTCATTACAATAAATTGACAGTACGCACTACGAGCGATTGAATAACGACCAAATTATAAAATTTCAATGTTTCAACTAGCAAGTTGCATCCGAATAACAGCGCGTAGATGTCAGTAATTGCGAGTACTGCAACAAATGCTTTTGAACTATACGCTACTTTGTCGTGAGGAATTCAGTGGCGCTTGATAATTATACGGCAACTAAACTGTGACACGTGTGCACGCACATGGTACAGTTGATTCGAGTTTTAGAATAATATAGTGAATTACAAATTTCGGTAGAAAAAATTCTACGGGAATTGATAAAATCAAATCTAGTGCCACAGAGTTTATTATAGTTGCATTTTTTGTTAGTAAAATATAAAAAATTGTTCATATGAAAGTCGCAGGCATGTTTTCTTTTGGAAGATTACAAATTGTATATTTTTCTGACTACTCTTTATTTATATTTGTTTGTTTATTGAATTATGAGAGTAGTGATTGAAACGAGAGAGGCTAAAAATTCTTCCTAGCCCTGTAGTGATGCAATTTCACAATGCCCGTTATCAGGGTTTTTATTGTTACACGCATAACTCAACTTTGGCTAGGCTTATGGATAATCTCAATTGAAAACATGAAATCTCTTTGTGCCCTTTATAAAGCGCGAAGCCCGATGTCAAAATTTTTCCCCGAAAAAGCGTGCCAAATGGGCTAAAAAATCATGTTATTTTTTGTTTCTCTAAAATCAATAGATATCTGAGTCATATTGTGCTCATTTTGTGGAACAAATAAGCCTCTATAAAGCTGTATAATACACTACGCGGCTTTTTGAGGATGTAGGATTTGCCTGAATGGGTTTTTATTTGGGCCCATGAGACCCAAATTGCACAAAAGCGGCAATTATAGAGTCACGGATAGAAATACGTGCACAAAAATACGAACGCAACCACTTTCTTTTATAAACTCACCTTAATGTTTGATTGCGTTTACGTTCGCTCATAAACAAACGCAAAAATTCTTTCTAAAGTACGACCATTTTGTTTTAGTTTACGGTGGTTTCTAAACGAACGTTCTAACGTTCGTTTGCGTTTGTTCACTTTTCGCGTTCGTCTGTACACACTTATTTTTGTTCGTGACTGTATCTCCGTAACCGATCGACATTATGGGTGTTGGTCTCATTTTGTAAAGCAATTCGTCCTCTTTGTAGCTGCACATGGTTTGTTATTTTCTTTGCTTTGACCTATACAATGTAGTTGCTTAAGTTGATGAGGTATTCCGATCTCGAGTTCCGTTCAGCTACAGTCCGGTACAACAACAAGAACAGGTACGGAAGGACACAGATGCGGACGCACGAAATTGCATCTGCATGTAGGCGGATGCAATTTTATCTGGACGCGGCGGATGCAATTTCGTCTAAACGCACGCGGACGCAATTATGTCTGAATTCAGATGGATGAAGTTACGTCTTGAGGTGTACGGACGCAGTTTTGTCTATGACAGATGCAATTTCGTCCGGACACGACCAAATGCAATTTTGTCGGGCCAAGGACGGACGCAATTTTGTTTGAATGCGGGCGGACGCAATTGTCTTTGTACTATATTACCGTCTTTTGCACGCTCATTTTTGTCCTTTGGTATATATACCGATTTTTAAGCATGTGATAAATTTATAGTTATTATAGGTCACGGCAAGAAATAAAATTAAATCTTCGAAATTAAACGAATATGTTGCAACTATATTTTTGACAGTAGCATATAAAGAGTAGTAGCTGAGTGGCCTTTCCACAGGACTAAAATTTTACTAGGACTTTGAGCAATGAGGGTGTTTCCCTTAGGTCGGCTGGCGGTCTGAAATATTGCATTTTATCGTGTTTTTAATATCTTTACGACATATATTTTTGATTTTGTTGCATAGTTATTTTAACTACCCAAAATTTGTATTTCTGCAAGCCGCGATTTATTTTACGTAGCATTTTGTCATGCGCTATTCAAAATGTAAGCAATAGTATTGAGATTTGTTATAAACGTTTTTTTGTTCGGTAGCACGATCAGTTTTGATGTCACCTCTAAATACCTTTGCGGGTGTGGCGATTAGAACCGGTGGAAGGCTATTTACTTGAGTGGCATGACGTGGACGAACCGCCGAAATCCTGGTGGGAGCTCGAATATCCAGACCTTTTCTGGGTGATGCTGGCATTCCAAAGTACTTCAAAGTACCTTGAGGAATTTGAAACCTGGCGTAATTCAGATCGAACTGGTACCACCTGGGGCGAGGGGCGAGAAATTCCGTTTCTTCCAGGTCAAACAGGGGACTTCCCAGCTGAACTAGTGGGTTGAAAAGTGCGAAAATGCTAAAAATAACTCATTCGCAGTAGATATATAACAACAATGCACTGTGTATAGTGAAACCCTATCCACTGACGTTAATTGCAGCATTTTTCAGTCCAGCGGAACAAAATTTTATGTATTTCAGCTCTATAATGAAAAATTGGCCTATTTTTACTCGCTCTGAGAAGTACCGAGGGAAGACAAAAATACTTTGGGCATGATATATAATGGTATGTAGTTATATATATGTAGGTGGCGGAGACGTATCGCCGGATGGTATAATGGGACACGCTACGGGCGACACTGCTAGCAACGATACAACCACAAATAATTCAAATTCGTCATCGACATCAAATAACACAGCCGCGTGCGCTCAGCCACGATAGTTAGCTATTGTAATAATTTACAACAAACTGTATGTTTCTTCAGCTCGAATATTTACTGTAATTATTTAAAATAGCCTTAAAGCGGGCTATTCGTTGTGATTATAGGGAAAACGCGTTTCTCACTCCTCGGCAGATGTATTTTTGGACTACTCTCCCTGTTCAGTGATACCAGTTTTATCATTTTTAATAGTGTTCATACCGATTTCTGGGATGGACCTATGTATGTTAATTTATTAGATGAATACTGTATGTACTGTAAAAATGCCACGGTGGGATCGTTTGGCTTCCATATGTAGTTCTCGGTGCGAGGAAGGAGGATGTGTTCACAGACAATTATTCGTCTAGTCTTGTCTGAATCACATCACTGAATCAGTGGGGTAACATACAATCTGTATTTCTTATATGACCTAGGAAAATTAATTTATTATTTGTGTTCTCCATTCGATGAAACTGTTGCCAGGGGTCATGAGCCGGGGGCGCATGATTTTGCCAATTGAAAACGGTTAATAATCGAGTCAGAAACACTATAAAAACCTTTTGATGAAGAGAAAAAGTGACTCTGAAGCAAAATTTGAAAAACAAATAAAACTTGCGAAACGAACGGAATTTTAGTACTAATTTCAATCAAATTTTATGTATTTTGGGGGCGTTTTTATCGGTTGGAAACAAAAATTTTACCAGGGGTGCCTCCCATCCACTCCCCTAGTTTGGAAAGCACAATATCTTTACAAATTCCATCATCCTTATATAGCTGTGTTTCAGGATTGTAGCTTTTTTATTGATTTTAGCCGATATTTTATCTTTTTTCAGTGGATTAGTATGGTTTGTCTGTAAATCGGGCACGTCTCTAAATTCAGAGACGTTTTTATTCTTAGCCTCAACATTTCTGGGGTTACAACATACAGTGATCTGCTTTAGTTTGTCTAGATATTTGGGAGGGTATGTTGAACATCTGGTTTTGTGGGGGCTTGGTGCACCTGTAACAGATGTCGCACCTTTCCCTCCCTACAAAACTGGGAGTCCTGCCTCCCTTCCTGGGATACCCACATCTCCCAAACGTGGGGGCGGGTCAATGTGGTTTCACCACAACACTGGAAAAGAGGGTAGGCTGAAAACGCCCGTCACCTCAAATACTGTTAACATTAGAGTGCATGGAAGCTACAAAATTCACCCCTTATCTATGCACATTTGCTGTGTCCAAGTTAGGTAACTAGTGCAACTTTTTGTCATCGAATACAAACGAATCTCTAGTGTTCGGACAAATTACTTTTTAAGAACAATAAAAATTATTTTTAACACGCTAAGAGATGTTAACTAGAAAAAATACACGGTTTTCTAAGCACTACATCACCATTTGGGAGATTCTGGAATCCCAAAAGTCAATTTGTGCGTGCGACTACTATAAGCGAAAATCATAAACAGATTAATTCTTGCTTAGCTGCGCATAATGGAGCCGTGAATTTATTATAGCAGCTGATATTATGTAGCACTGTATAGTTTCAGTAAAACGTCAAATTTTTTGGGCTAAAACAAATTTGCTAACATAGTACAATATTAAACTAGATGTTGCGTGTAATTGGCATCGGATGTCGGGAACCTTTATCGTGTAATTTTAGTGCAATGTCTGTTGATAATTTTTAACGTAACACGATTGTTCATTATGTCAATAACTTACCTTATGTTGGCCGAGATTTACGAATTTTGGCTGTGTAATCTTCGCTGAGCTATGGACTTAAATTGACTATGGTCTAAAATTTTCTGCACGTCGTGTTAAAACAACTCTAGTATTTTAAACGTCTGACTCATTATAGAGCAAGTAACCTTATTGATTGAGATCCACCAGTCTTGATTGGATAGATAATATTCTCTGCACTACTTGTCCCCCAGTTTCTACACGCCGTGTTGAGCAATTCTGGCGTTTTAGATGTTGGACTTATATCCAGCAACTTACACTATAACTTACTGCTCGATTGCTAGATTTTGAGCTATTTAACTTCAGTCGCACAATAGAAAACTTATTGTAATAGATATAGAAAGCGCACATTTTTAGTCGAATAACTGTTTTGTTTCCTAGGTCTCGTGGACTAAATTGTCGTTATTTCTCCGTTGGTCTTTGCTGGTCTTCATATGTACCACCATTTGCGCGACAAATATGCATCGTCTGTTTTACATTATAACGGTAGCAGCGCTATCGTCAATCCAGTTGAGATCGTCATGTTGTTATTACATATACGCGAACCGCGAACATTTATTTTATTTCTGCTCGCATTCGTGCTGTTTTACGTTATAATATGTTTTGGATCATTTCTTTTTCAATAGTAAATATATCATTATATAAAAAAATCTGTTATTAAATCACTCATAAGTGTTTTACAGTTGAATATTGTATATTGATTTCATCCCACAGTGGGGACAGCTGAATTGAATATTGAAGTATATTTCTGTAGCTTTCCGTATTAATGTTGCCTCAAATTTTTGTGGATTGTGGGTGTGGCTTTTTACGAACTTTGATATTAATAATCGTGAATTTAGCTGTGTACACCTGGGTTCTTTTGGCAAGCGAATTCACAATCTTAAAACGGACGACCGCGCACAATTCTGGAGTTTTCATTAGTATGCGTTGATGGTTTTCGATACAGTAACACTTTAGTGCTGGTCACTGTGACTGTTTTGTGGATAAATTGAGCATCGCCATTTACTGACCGCGTTCACTTATGGCGTGTTACGTAATAACAAACGTTTTAATAGAACCAATTATAATACAATGGATTATCGGAAAGTGCGGTGTTATGAATTAACTTACATCTAGCAGTGTTTAGTTCTGAAACGATAGTGCCACAAGAAACAGGGTTCAGTTTGCGATACGCCTCGTGTAGAGAGAATTTCTACAGTTGCACAGTGACTGATGCATATAAAAGCTGTTACGGATTAACAGAAAAAAAATGAGAATTCGGGTGGTGGCAGCCCCTGACATAGTCTACGGCAAGTGTATAACCATTATTATACAATACGAATCTTAGACTTGGATACA
>JASANE010022438.1:0-46323 GCA_030248225.1 Trileptium ribeirensis | reverse complement strand
AAGTCACGTTCTGCAACGACGTTGAGCTTACTGAAGTCGACGCACAAACGTAGGGTACCGTCACTTTTGGTGACGTAGACTATGGGAGAACCCCAAGGTGAATCTGATGGCGTTATGAGTCCTGCTTCTACCATATTATTTAGTTCTTCACGTAAGGGTTCTCGTAGTGAGTGGGCTAAGCGATAGGGTACCTGTTTAATAGGCCTTGCGTCTCCAGTTACTATCCTGCGCTGGTGCACACCACACCTTCCTAGATCGAATGGGCGTACACTAAATATATCTGCATTCTCAGAGATGGTCGTTTTCAATTGTTTGAGTTCGAATGGGTTAAGGGTCGTTTGTCCAAAGTCGATTTTGCTCAAGACTTGTATGGATCGCTCGGTGTCAATAGTCTTCTTTTGTTCACTTATGATTTGTACGACATTGTCTCGTGTAACTCCGATATTGTTGCATTGCTTAGTGTGTCTCGGAGGATCAAGCTGTAGCAGGCGCTTGTTACTGTCATATAAGAACTCGACCTCGTTATCGTCAAGCATCTCAATATGTCCCATTGTTTGTCCAGCATGTATGGCGACGGGAAAGTTCCCAAAGTTCATTAGTGCTATTGGGATCATGCGTTGGCCAGTGAGTACCAGAGAGTGGGCGATGGCAACGTCCCTAATAAAGGGGTCAGGCACAAATAAGGCTTGACCTGTCGGTCGTTGAGTGATTTCCGGGATGGCGTTGATGAACAATTCGGTGTTCGGTGGTACTTGAGTGTATTTCCTGGTTACTACGTTAATGACTGGTGGTCTATAGTCCCCTTGGTCGGCGAAAGGTGCCGAACAGTTTTCAGTTCCGTTGGATAGATCCAGGCAACGGTCTTGGAAGTTTATGGCGACGCGATGTACGGTAGTAATGCCATGAAGTCGGTACTTAAGATGCATTCGTACGGAGTGTCTGTTGTTACCTGAAAGTCGCACGGTGTACTTAACGAACCTATTGTGATCGGTGCTTTCACTACTCCGCTGATTGTCAATTGTTGTTGGGTAGCGGACACTATACGGGTAGTGTTCGTGTCGCGAGGGACCAGTCCTAAACGGGCAGCTAGGGCTTGGGACATGATTGAAACGTCGGCTCCAGTGTCAATTAGTGTCATGACAGGGGTACCAAATATGGTTGCATTAATAAGTAGTGGAGTGTTGCCTGCGTTCACAGTGTTTAATTGTCTAGTGAACATACCTTGACGAGGTACACGGCGTGAGTCACGAGTGGGAGCGACAAATAGTTCGTCGTCCTCAATGAAAACAAGTTCGTCCTCGGATGAGTTACGTGATGTTAGTAGTCTGTTCTAACGACGTGGGGCACGGCTGGACGCGACGGACACGCGCGGCGTTCCCGAAGGCCCAACCGTGACCTCAGTCGGCGAAGTTCTGTCTGTATGGGGAAAGTCGTCTTCCGCGGGTGGGGCACTTGGTAATCGATGTCTTGCTCTAATCCAGCGAATCGCCTTCTTAGGCTTACTATCGGTCCTAATTAATCGTCCGCGACATGGGAACCATCGGGGAATATAATATCCGTACTTGGGTGGGATCTTGCATTTAGTCATGAAATAAATCAGACTGATCAGTCCTACAACGACGGTAATGAGGAAGTAGGGCAAGAATCCTGTGTACTCCACAGCGGGAAGATTAACCACGCTACGGACTTGATCTCTAGCTATCTGCGCGACCCGCAAATTTATAGCTTTAGTGAAAAGATCCACGAGTGATCATACATTGGACCAGCCGGGATTCGAACCCGGAACTCTAGCTTGCAAGACTAGCGCGCTACCATTACACCACAGGCCCCGATCACAACGTGTTCAGCTACGCTATATATGCTAGCGTAGTGAGATGCTACATAACTCCCCTGCGGAGTCGCGGAGCGAGCGTGCGTTGAGCTCTAGCTGTGTGAAGAAACTCCGTGCAGGGGATCACGTCGTTTTAAATTCGGAATAACAAAACTTACTACTTTTTTACCTAAAGTAGGTACCGGGGTGCCATTTGCAGCATAAAAACCTTGCTCATTGCACAAAAGAAATTCATTTATAAAACCTTTAGGGAGAAAACTTTTCACGCTACCTGTATCCACCAGTAAATTTCCTATCTCAGGCACCGCGACATTTATTGCTTGAACGCCGGTTCCCGTCGCTCTAGAACCGGAGTCTGTCCATTTCCCGCACGCTTCTCAACCCAATCACACGGCTTCTGGCATTTGTGGGCTCTCAACCCAAAACGCTCATGATAAAAACAAAGTTGCCTATTTCTATTCCACCGTGTACGAGAAAAAGATCTATTCGTCTTGCCATGAAATTAACCTTGTGCTTGTGTTTTCCGGTTCCTTGCTCTAAAATCAAAAGGAGACCGCGAACGATTTGTTTGAACAAAAGTACTAATTTGTGCAGTTAAGTGCTCAATTGCTTTCTCCAAACTATCACTAGATGTCGGATGTACTGCAGCTATTGTTTCCGCTGGACTCTGTTCAATAATCTTATCTGCCAAGTCAGCTAGCTTATCTATAGGACTATCCTCCATTACAGTCAACGCTATACGTACCCGCTCAGGCAAAATTTCCATGAAGCGTAGTTTAACCAGTTCCGGATTGTCAGGAGCTTTGCGTTGTAGATGCCTTAGTGCTACAGGCGGTTTCCGATCAGCTAAGGTTTGTTTACTTAATAAATCACGCAACTGCATTTCTTGACTTTGACCTGAAAATTTAAGAACGCATTTTTTAATTGATGCATAATCATCCGTGGCCGTAGCCCTACTGTCAATTAAAATATTTGTGAGCAATGCATTCAATAACGCGTTACGTTTCTGGGTGTCAGAGAGTCCCTCCAGGAGGGGTTCTATCTGAGTAAACCAAATATTTGCGTCTCGTCCATAATATTCCGGTAATCTCGGAAGACGTCTACCGTCTTCAGCTGGTTGACTCCCAGGCATTTGTTGTGGTTCATAAAACGAAAACTGGAGAGCCAGCCTTATTGCCCCAGTCGGATATTTCGCTAACGCATCTGCAATTAATCTTTTAGTAGCTGGCATCTAAAAATCAAGATCATCCTCACTCAATGACTGTAACGCCTTAGCCAGACTATCCTTACTGTAATCAGTATAAAGTTTTGAAGTGTCAAATTTTATCAATCTTGTACTTGACCCTTGAGCCTCCGCAGGTATCAGCGTATCACCTGGTCCAGGACCTGGATTTGGCTCTATACCAGCAATAAGTAACAACATGCGAAGCTGCGTAGCATGTCTAGCGCTTATATTCAAACTGCAGCATAAAAAATAACTTTGTGATCTATAACAAGTCCGCATCGAAAAATTTTCTATATCAGCTGAGACAACTTCAAACTGAAGAAAAACCGCTACTGAAAATATAAAAATTATTGCATAAATATAACCAGCAATTGACAAAAACAATGCACTTTTAAGTGAAGACTTAAATTCCGACCGCTTATCAGCAACTTGCGATGCTGATGCCGTTGTATAAATTTTACCGCAACGAGACTTCCGCACTTGAACAGGAGGGTTGCTACAAAACGTCTGTTCCTCAACTAGATGCTCTCGGCCGGTACACCTACGTCCTTGATTATTATTTACTTTAAACTTAGCTAATACAACACGTTTTCCCGCACCAGCAGCACCACAAGATACTTAATGGATCGTTTTGGTCTCTCCAATCGCTGCACGATTTCTAATACTTTTTGATCTTTCCACGCTTTGATGTTTGACACCAATAATAGTACTTAAAATGTCAGAAGCTAACGAACAAATGATACGAAAGCGGCGGGATCCCAAATGCACCCCACCATACCACCGGGAGACAACTACCACCGTGTTGACAGCGCCCATACGTTCCATAGTGTGGAGCAAACGGCGGCCAGCCCCATACTCACCGTCATCATGAAAATGCTGGTTTATACTAGTACCATCATGTATGTAATACGCATATATATTATGTGTCGCTGCCGCTATTTTGCGACTCGATGTCAATAGATTATGCAAAACAGAATCAACCTCCTCTGCAGAAATTACTGTAGCTAGCTACGTGAGCTTGAAATACACTTTTGTTATATGAGTAAACATTTCCAGAAGTAAATGCTCGTTCCGAACAAGTACTTACCTCAACAACTGGGCCAAGGTTTGGCTCTACATCGCCAGCAATCAGCAAGAGGAGCCTCAGGGCACTAGCATGAGTAAGATTTATGCGGCCTAAAATGAAAAATGCTGAATTTTACCCGTTTGGTTCGCAAACGTGTCCGTAGAGATACAGCGGCGCCAGTTTGACCCAACTCATTTGAGATAAAAAGCAGTTGCGCCCGGCCCAGACAAAAAATCCCATCTTGTTTGCCTCGTTGGCCAAACCACAACACATTGACAACACACAAAAAAGTCATGAAGAAAACAAAATTTACATTTACTTTTTTCTTCTTTTTCTTCCTAGCTGAATTGTTTCGTGCAAACCATCGATTCGTTGTACCTTTCCAGCTATCAACACCACGGCACAAAACGCTTGTTGATCCATAGTCCATACACAATATCAGAAGGACCACCAAGGACGCATAAGCAAGAGCAGCAATAATCTCGTGGTAATATTGACATCGCCAATGAGTTAACGATCCTATTGTTTCGACACTTGCTGCATACCCATACATAAGTCGAGACAACGAGAGCAATTTAAACTGCGTTGAAATGCTGTTACTACTGCTGCAATGCAGTGAGCTCGGTGTTGCATTGTTTACCCAGTCGTCGGGTTCACCAATGTGAAAACTACTCGCCAAGCAAATTATGCTTAAAGTAATGTACATGAGTAATTTCAACGTATACATTGTAGCTGAATGTAATTGGGTAACAATCAGCACAAATGTGACACCCAGTTATACCAAGGTAATAGAGTAACAAAACCAACAGACTAACAATTATTATTACAAGCAGCATTAACAAGAAGACTGAAAAAGCAACAAAATGTGAAAACTACTCGCCAAGCAAATTATGCTTAAAGTAATGTACATGAGTAATTTCATCGTATACATTGTAGCTGAATGTAATTGGGTAACAATCAGCACAAATGTGACACCCAGTTATACCAAAGTAATAGAGTAACAAAACCAACAAACTAACAATTATTATTACAAGCAGCATTAACAAGAAGACTGAAAAAGCAACAAGGATACGATTCAAAATTGTAAGGCAAGAACAATAGCTAAAATAGAAACAATGAAATATGCAAAGTTTAGCTGTCCGCCAACAACCATTAGCCTTTATGCAAATTAGTGATCCCTACACTACCCCCACCATTAAGTGCGGAGCACAAAGGTCCTTTTCGTAAAACTGAACTCATTTTCGGAAGCACAGAAAAAGAAACATGACGTTTACAATTAGTTTGAGATTTGGTTTTTTTAGCACATACTTCATAATTTGAATTGGCAGACTCAATGAATTCTTCAGCTTGGCGTAAGGCTGAACGCAGACAGCTATTACGAGTTTTTAAACAAAATGTAAAATTTGAAATTTTCGGAATGGGAACAAAGGCATATCGATTTGTTTGAAAAAACTGAACGGCAATTGAGTTATATTTTTGTTTCACCCCCTCCAACGGGGTACCAGACGGACTGCAAACGCGAGCCGGCCATGATGGAAAATTACCGAAACTCGTCATACCAACTTTGCCATATGAAAGGCATTTAGAATCAAATTTAATGTAATTCTTAACTTCATTCTGTAAACAACTTTGCATACCAGACTGAGAAACTATAACATCCTTCCAATCCTCATTGTCACTTATGTCCAGTAATGCTGGCTTCACGCGATCTATTGAAACCCGATTCGGTATCCCTCTTTGCTCGATTGTCACTGTTTTTTCATTTCGATTCAGGACTTTATGTGGGCCTCCATAGCGAGGTTCAATTGAGCTTCTCGGCGTTGCATCTTTGAGCCAAACATAGCGCGCATTTGTCAGCTCGACGGGCACGTAATATGGTACGTTATGCTTGCGGCTCGGTGCTGAAAATTTAAGCACACCCGCAAACAAAGAGTCTAAAAACTATGCGAAAAATTTGAAAATTTAGGCGGCTCTTCTAAAAAAACGCGCTTGGCAAATCTAATGACTTTCCATACAAAACTTGAGCCGGGGAATACCCCTCTTTGCTGATTGCACAGCGTAATCCTAATAGAACCAATGGCAAATGCAAGACCCAATTCGAAGAATCACACCGTGCTCGCAACGAGGATTTGAGCGTCCGATGAAAACGCTCAACGGCACCATTACACGATGGATGATAGGCCGTAGTACGTTTCCGTTCTATTCCGAGCTGTCGCATCAATTCCAGCCAAATCGCCGATTCGAACTGCGGTCCTCTATCTGAAATTAAAATACGCGGGACGCCAAACCGGCTTACCCAACCATTAATGAACGCAGTTACTACCGTATTAGTGCACATGTCTGAAAGAGGAATTGCTTCCGGCCACTTAGTAAACCTGTCGATAACCGTAAGCAGATACGAGTACCCCTGAGACCGAGGCAATGGGCCTACCAAATCAATATGGACCGTATCTAATCTCGCGGACGTCGGAATCGTGCCAACGGCACTTCGAGTATTTCGGCCAACTTTGCTTGCTTGACACTGAGGGCAACACTGTGACCAAACCCTAACTTGTTTGTTCATGCCAGGCCACACAAATCGGTCTGCAATTAATTGCAACGTGGCCTTCGGTCCCGGATGCGCGAGATCATGAAACTCCCGAAATAACTGTTTACGTAAGGCTGAGGGTATATATCGCCTTTTTTTGTCGTTGTCCCGTCACAAACCAAAGATTTGTTGTTTATCTCTAACCTTATTAGAGGCAGCTTGGTTGTTTTAAAGAAATGCTGGAGCTTAGCATCCGACTGCTGAGCTTCAGCAATTATTTCATCGCAAGTGGATGTGACAGATGAACACCCAGACCTAGAGAGAGAGTCCGCCACAATGTTCTCAGCACCTGAAACATGTTCTATAACGCAATTATGTTCAGATATATATGACAGCCATCTGGCCTGTTGGGGACTTGCATTTTTCATGCCTAAGGCATGCACTAGCGGTTTGTGATCAGTTCGAATAATAAATTCGGTCCCTAACAACCAATTAAAATGCTTAAGTGCGGCATAAATGGCAAGCAATTCCCGATCAAATGCTGACTTCTTAGTTTCACTAGATGTGAGCTTTCGAGAGAAAAAAGATAGTGGTTGACGAACGCCGTTAACCACCTGATTTAATACCGCACCAACTGCCACGTTTGAAGCATCAGTTGTTAATTCTAGATTTGCGCCTTTTATTGGATAATTCAAAGTCTGA
The DNA here is from genome assembly GCA_030248225.1 of Trileptium ribeirensis. Lineage (NCBI taxonomy): Eukaryota > Metazoa > Nematoda > Enoplea > Enoplida > Thoracostomopsidae > Trileptium > Trileptium ribeirensis. Next base: position 38,972 of record JASANE010022438.1, on the reverse strand, counting down.
CTATGTTGCAAGGCAAGCTTAAGATCGCTGAAAGCTTTATCGGCACGCTCATTCCATACTAGCAATTGTTTAGACGATTTTGTTTTATCTCTTGTCAAATCAGTCAACGGAGCCGATATTGCTGAAAACTTTGGTATAAATCTATGATAAAATGCGGCCATTCCAACAAAACGGCGCAAACCTTTAACTGTACTTGGCTTTTCAAAAAGCTGAACCGCGTTAACGTTACCTGGCAACGGACGAAATCCTACCGGGGTAATCTGAACCCCTATGAAAGAAGTTTGCGTAACTAGAAATTCGCACTTTTCTCTCTTAAGACGCAAACCATTTTTGTCCAAAAGGGCAAATACTTTTCGCAAATGACTAAGATGTTGGGAGACATCTTCACTTGCAATCAAAATGTCATCCAAATATGCTAGTGCAAAAGGACAGTCATTCAAAACCGTGTCCATCATACGTTGAAAAGTTTGCGCCGCGTTACGCAAACCAAATGGCATACGTTTATAAACAAAAAGACCAAATGGCGTAGTAAGTGCTGTTTTGCATTGATCTTGTTGAGCAACCGGTATTTGGTGGTATGCCGACACGAGATCAACCTTCGAAAATATCTTACTTTTACCTAAACGGTTGGTGAGATCCCCAATGTTAGGCATGGGATAACGGTCGGGGACTGTAATCTTGTTCAACTGGCGATAATCACCACATGGGCGCCAAGGGTTTTTAATATCGGCTTTTGCAGCCATGTGTAATGGGGATGCCCAGCAAGATTCTCCCCGATGAACTACTCCCATTTTTTCAAGACTCTCAAAAACACTTTTAGCGATTTCAAATTTTTCACCAAAAAGCCTCCTAGGCCGAGCAAATACCGGTTGCCCCATTGTAACAATATAATGAACTGTCGAATGTCTTACCGGATCTTTTGCTGAAGGCTTGTCAAACAAAGAAGAAAATTCCGTTAAAAGGCTTTGAAGCTCACTATGCGCAGAAAACCCAATGGAAAATATGGTCCTGGCGCTCTCAACGGTGGAAATAGAAGTGTTGTTGTCGCAAGAAATGAGACGCTGGTTTCGACAATAAACCCATAAATTATGTTTGCTCAAAAAATCCAAACCAATTATTGGCTGAGAAACGTCAGCTATAAGAAACTCCCACAAAAATTGTCGTTTTAAAGTCGAGCGTTGTCGAGCGAGTCCCAAGTCAGAGGTCTTAACTTGATACCGGATAGCCGGTCAATAGTAATATTCGGTCCGAATTTTATTGTGATCTTCTCGGGCTTCAGCATGCTAGTGAGCACTATTGACCCAATGACTAACTGAGTGTAGTTTCCGTGTGGAAACCATAACACTCCATTTGGCGGTACCTTTATTGGCTTACCCAACCTAACGTGAGTTAGTTGTCTCCGATTTGTCAAAATGACCTCAGGTTCATTAGTCCGAATTAGGACTCCTTGTGTAGTCGTGTGTACAGACGTGTCGTTGGCAAGCGGACCTATCAGCGAGCGGTTGGCGCATGTATGTTTTATGGCCTCAGGCACATGTTCGCCTGCAATAATCCATTCCAAACAATTGGTGCTATGGTCGGTTATAAGCGCGTGCGGTTCGCAAAAAGCGATTCCTGGTCTTTGCTTGCATGCTCCCAAATTGAGTGACTCGAAGCGAATGTGCCCCAAGCGGGCAGCGTATTGAGGCAGCGGCAATCTCAACTGCGTCGGCGTGGCAGGTGCGTTCCAGCCGGGGTTATAGATCCGAAAGTATGGTCGAACATCATTGCGCATCGGCAATGGTAATTGCAAAATGAATCCAAAGCGGAACGCGGTTAAATCCACACTCACAGGCATGACGCGACCAAACTGATAGGCGAGGCTAGGCTCGCGCATGAGGATAGTCTTGGAAATGCGTGGATCCATGGAAAATAACCGTCGTAGCATGACGACATCGATAACGGCAGGAGATAATTCGTCGTTAAGCATAGATTCCATTATGGCTTGCACTGACGAGCGCATATTGGCTCGCAGGATGTGATCTATTAGCTGGTGGTGTACGTGTGCGATCTCTTTCTGATCGGCACACCTAACCTGTTCGATCATAGAGACTACCTCTTGCATGCTATGGTGCAGGAAAGCGTAGATGTCCTCATTTGCTCGGGTTAGTTGCCTTATGGCTTTAGTGTTTCGAAAAGAGACATCGTTTGTCTCGCGCATGAATTTCTCGAGGACAGTTACCCGTTGGCGAACATTATTAATGTGCACTCCATTGGAAAGAGCCATACCCAGGCCAAGAAACCTGAGACGGCACCTGCAGCGGCGGCAATCAAGCTAGCAAAGCGCTTTTCTCTTTTATGCGTGAGATCACACAATTGCTCGTTCGCGACGCAAAAAGAATGCACAAGCAGCGAATAGTAATTGGTGTCCAGTACGCCATGATAAGCGTCATCGAGTTCACGTTCCAGAGCGCTTAGAGTCTCATGGAGCTGTGGATATTCGGTGCAGTTAACCTTCCTGCAGCAATCAGCGCGACATGATCCGTTCGCCTCATAAGGTGGACAGAATTTACTCACATAAGGATCGGACTTACGTTCCCAGTCGCGAAGTGATAACTGCAATACCACTGGCAAATGCGTTGTCTGGTCGGAGGTGACCACCAAGCCCTGGGGCTCGATGACCACTCCCACTTGTCGATTGACAAAAGCACCTAAGCGCGAGATTGAGTCGCTAAAGGGCGAAAGCGTTGCGCGCGTAGAGCTAAGCGCTGAGAGCCAAAGTAATAATAGGATTGTACAGACCCTCCACATGCCTGAAGGATGACCGAGGCCATTACTAAGTCTCGATGAAGAGGGTCGCACCCCATTTCGATTGGGTTCCCTCATGGTTTCGTTATTTACGATATGTTCCGTAATGTCGCTTTTAGTTTCCTCGTCCCTCGTTTCCGTATCACTCGACTCAGTTATGCTTTCTTGCTGGGCGGAGTCACTATTGGAGTTATCCTCCGATTCCTCTTCAGATGAGTCGAGGTAGGCGGCTAATGCGGTGGTTAACCGTTCGTCCAAGTCCGGGACGGAACAGTTGGTGTCATCGTCCGGAAACAAGCATAGTTCCGAAATTAAGCGGTCCCTGCCTATCTTTAGTCCGGCGGATGTGTTTCCCGCTGTCTCAAGCAGTCCAGCAATGTCGGGGCGCCGCAAAAGTCTCAAGCGTGCGCTTAACAGTACTAGTCGAGCAAGTCGGTGGGTTTCATCGTCAAATTCCATATTACCTATGGCATGGTCGACAAAGAAGTTGATCGGAACACCACGTGTGTCCTGGTTCCGATAGATGAATTCGATCAAACAGGGCGCTTCGCACAAGAGGTCGTGTAATTCGAGGTTCGCCTCGCGAAAAGTTTTCTGCATTTTGGTCGATTGAATTCCGACATAGAAAGGCCAATGAGGTGCAACGTATCCATCCGGGAGGATGGACGCACAAGCGGTACTCAGCGCACCATCGTAAGTCCACCTTCCTCGTTGACCGAAAAAGTAGCAGCTTAAACCTATATCCCGCGAATCTCTAGTGTGGCACTCCTGGCACTGGCGACACACCGGATCCCTACTCAACTCTACCTCGAATTCTCTCTCAATAACCTGTTGGAGCGTGTGGCCATTCACGCATTGGCCCACCAGTTCTATGAAAGATTCCAACGAAGCAAGAGTTACGGGACCGAGATACATCCCGGTCAAACAGTGCCCGATTGGAGAAGCCATGCCTAATATGCTGCTCAGCATAGCAGCGTCTCGCTGCAAGGTAGGGCGAGTGCTAGCTTCGAAACGAAGCTCGAAAAGTCGGCTCAAATTGTTCAGTTGTTCCATTACAATTATTACTCTACGATAAAAGAGAGCCTGCGGTTGCAATGCCAACGGTTGTCCGAAGTCAGCATTGATTTCACTAGCCCTAAAGTTAATTGGTATAAGTCCCTCAGCTGACTCGTTATGCGCATCCTCGGTCAAGTCAATGCGAGTGAATTGATAAGCTGTGGTCTCGGCATGGTCCGTAGACATAGTGAACAATGTGTCAGTCCCGAGAATTCGGTTTCGTTCCTCGTCCGTTAATACTCTAACTCGTCCAAGTTCTATTGGCATATTATTGGGAAGACAAAGTCCAGACATGTCCAGTAATTGTTCGTCCAGTTGATGTATACGTTCGTCATTAGCTTCGCGTATAAAGTTAAGCAAGTTCTCTTGTCCCATACAAACGTCCGAGTCCTCACTAATCACACTCACTGATTCTTCCGAATTACCCGGGGACATACATGGTCTCCCTTCGACGAATTCCTCAGTGGTCGTACCGGTTTCATTTGGGTTGCCCGAATTACCCGAGTGCATACTTGGCACCTCTTCGACGGGTCCCAATATATCGCTGGAAATGTCGGCCAACGTATCGGTGGAGCTACCTAAATTACCCAGGCGCATAGAAGGCGTCCCTTCGATAGTGTCTCCACGAACGTTCTCGACCTGTGGATCCGAACTCATCTCATTCACACTTCCCGTAGCGATACTGCCACTATCGCTGCCCTCACTCAGATCGCTTTCTCGCAGCACCATCTCCTTCCTCAGAACGTATAGACAATTGACTGGCTCGCACGCTTAAATCAATACTGTCATCTGATGGTGCACGCGGTAGTTCGTTGTTGTGTCCGCGACGCACTTCCCACACCCCTTCACTATGCCATTCTCGTGCGTCAGGGCAGGGTTCGCGTCGGTACCAGTCAGCATTCGGATCCACCCAATTGGCCCAAAGTTCTTCATCATCTAGCATACGTTCCTCCTCCATCTCATCATCACTGCGCTCATCGCAGCTATTCTCATGCTCCTCTGGCGCAATAGTCACGCCATACTCAAGCTCATCCTCTAGTTCATTTTCACAGTGATCAGTCTCCTGCTGGGTACCCAGACTTATATTACAAACTCTCGCTTCGCTGACATAGTTCGCATCGCTCGCCGCGGATCCGCTTCGTTCAAAAAGGAGTTCCCCCGACTCCTTCAATTTATCCGATTCACCAAGTTCAACACACTCAGCGCTATCCTTCACGCTGACTTCACTACAAGATTTTTTGAAAAAACTTAGCTCATTGCAAGTCACGTCGTTGCGCGCTTCAACGACGGTGGGCGCGACGGAAGCCTCACAATGCGATGGACAGCCTTTATTCGCCACCCTGCCATCTACATCCCCGTACCTGGGCAGACCCCGGGCAATACTTTCAGCCCCAACGATCATACCCGCTTCATTGGCGCAATCGGCCGCGAACCCGTCGCTACCTCTGCTTGGGTACGGGTGACAAGGGCGGCCCCGGTCAGCATCAAGGAAGGACCCAATGACCGTGGAACCCCTTGCCAATGAGGTCGGGAAAGTCACCTCAAGTCCATCAGTAGCATACTTCGCCGGCTCGAAGTAGCATTCAATTACATTACATATGAGCACTAGCCTTGCAAGCTAGAGGCACGACTTCGAATCCCGGCTGGTCCGATGTATGACCGCTCGTGGATCTTTTCAATTGGTGAACTCGACGTGACGAAACGCTCAAGGGTCTGCAACGTTTCCTTGGTATGGCTGGTTTCTACTATCGCTTCGTTCCAGTTTTCTCAAAAATTGCTGCTCCACTCACGGACTTGACTCGATATAAAACAGGTAAAGGCAACTTCAAGCTGGTCTGGTCGACTCAAGCCGACGGTGCTTTCCGAGATTTGAAATCCTCACTCGCCTGTGCCGTAACACTTGCTTTTCCCAATCCGGAAGCTGACCTCCAGCTGGTCACGGATGCATCAGGCGTCGCCGTGGGGACAGTGTTAAATCAAACGCACGACGGTATCTGCAATCCATTCACATTCTTCTTATAAAAACTTACTGAACTCGAATCAAGGAAGTCCGCGTTCGATACGGAACTGCTCGCAATCTACAAAGCTCTTAAACACTTCTCTTGGCTTTACAGCGCCACCTTCACCGTTCGTACGGATCACAAGCCTCTAATCAACGCTCTCTTGATGAGCAATCCCTCTGCACAACAGTCCCGCTGGCTGTCGTTCATCTCCGAATTTGATTGCCGCATTCACCATGTGGCAGGTAAGGACAACGTCGTAGCTGACGCTCTATCACGGCCTGTCTGAGCCATTTCTGCTACATTCGACAGACAGTTTGCTGATGCACAAGCAGCCGACAATAACCTGAAAAAGTTCATTATGTCTACCAATCTTCCGATCAAGGAATTGGTGGTCGACGGGAAAACGATTTATTGTGACGCCGCACGCTCACAGCTTCCTCCTTACGTCCGGAAAAGTGGAGATTCGACATCTTCTGGTCGATCCATAAACTGGCACACCTCAGTACCCGGGCAACCGTACACGAGATCGCCAAAGCGTACGTATGGCCAAGCATAAACCGGGATATCAGGGGCTGGTTCCGCGAGTGTCTCGATTGCCAACGCAAAAAGGTGGTACGTCACCCAAAAACTCCGATAGGAACAATCCCGACAACAGGACGATTTCTTACAATTCACATCGGCATTGTCGGATCTTTCCCGCCGTCAGGAGTCTGCGGATATCTGGTTACGGTCATCGATCGATTCACACGATGGTCTGAAGGAATCCCAGTGACCGACATCACAGCTGAGTCCGTGGCAACCGCACTTATCGCTGGCCGGGTAAGTAGTTACAATGTTCCACGCGTCCTCATTTCCGACCGGGGTGCTCAATTCGAGTCCGCCTTATGGTCATCTCTCATGGAGCAACTGGGAATTGAACGTCGCCGAACCACCGCGTATCATCCCTCATGTAACGGCGCCATCGAACGATTCCATCGCACGCTCAAGGCAGGTCTTTGTGCTCACTGTTCCGCTCAAGCATGCACAACGTCGCTGCCTTTCGTTTTGCTGAGAATTCCCTCTGGCCTCAATGACAAAGGATTCACGCCTTGCCAAATGGTGTATGGTTCTAGTGTTGATTTGCCGCACCATTTCTTCACTCCGGTTACCTCGATAGCCAATTCATGACGAATTCATGTCCCTTCTGTTCGCTATAGTTCGCCGGCTAAATGCTCCAGAAAGACGTCATTCAACCGTCTGGTACATCCCGCCGCACCTGGCATCAGCTCAACAAGTATGGGTTCGTGACGACTCCGTAAAGACCGCGCTTCAACCACGATATCACGGACCATACAAGGTCAAAGACCTCGACGACAAATCCGTGCTCTCCAGCTCCGCAATGCTGAAGATCGGGCCAGCCTCGATCGGGTCAAACCTGCTTACCTACACCAAGACAATCAGGACGTCATGGCATCTACTGTCAACGCCTCGACGAATGACACAACACCAATCAAAAACACAGTGGTCTTGGCTAAAATGCGTAACTGGCCCCGGTGGCCTGCGAAAATCATCTTGCCTGACGGTACCTCAGTCGCCGCATACAAGCGACCGCAAGGCCCGGTGGCAGTGAAATTTTTCGGAACCAATCGCTTGGCATTCATACCCCAGTCCGATGTACAAACATTTGATCTGACAACATCAACAAGACCTCCGGACCTACTCCGCGCATACGACCTGGCTCGAAACTTTACAGTCCCGACAAATGCCGTGATTGCCGACAAAAAATTGCCATTCCTGCTACAACCTTACATCTGTAAATCGTCCTCAGTCAGTAAACCCACACCATGTTGCAAACATTCTCATCATAATCCACAATTACGTGTGATTTGATTCTTGCTTAACTGACCACTGAGCTCCGCTCGCAACGATGAGGGTATTGTAAAGCTTCGTCTGCAAATTATGCGATATCAAAACTGGTTTTGTAGAAGCGCTGTTGTATAAACTCGCTTAGCTTACAACCGGTTTCAGCATCTTGTTTGAATATTCAAATCATGCCGTTGAGAGACTATAAATACCAGTACGCTCCGCGGTTCTGCAATTCGGTAGACTATTTCGTTTTATCAGCTAGCGGTTATGGAGACGTGCCGCGCGCTCAACTGAAGACAGGAGATTGATTTTTGATTATGTGACTTGTAAAGAATAACTTTACAATGGTGAATCCGACGTGATCCCCTGCACGGAGTTTCTTCACGCAGCTAGAGCTCAACGCACGCTCGCTCCGCGACTCTGCAGGGAGTTATGTAGCATCTCACTACGCTATCATATATAGCGTAGCTGAACACGCTGTGATCATGACCTGTGGTGTATTAATGGTAGAGCACTAGCCTTGCAAGCTAGAGGCACGACTTCGAATCCCGGCTGGTCCGATGTATGACCGCTCGTGGATCTTTTCAATTGGTGAACTCGACGTGACGAAACGCTCAAGGGTCTGCAACGTTTCCTTGGTATGGCTGGTTTCTACTACCGCTTCGTTCCAGTTTTCTCAAAAATTGCTGCTCCACTCACGGACTTGACTCGATATAAAACAGGTAAAGGCAACTTCAAGCTGGTCTGGTCGACGCAAGCCGACGGTGCTTTCCGAGATTTGAAATCCTCACTCGCCTGTGCCGTAACACTTGATTTTCCCAATCCGGAAGCTGACCTCCAGCTGGTCACGGATGCATCAGGCGTCGCCGTGGGGGCGGTGTTAAATCAAACGCACGACGGTATCTGCAATCCATTCACATTCTTCTTATAAAAACTTACTGAACTCGAATCAAGGAAGTCCGCGTTCGATACGGAACTGCTCGCATTCTACAAAGCTCTTAAACACTTCTCTTGGCTTTACAGCGCCGCCTTCACCGTTCGTACGGATCACAAGCCTCTAATCAACGCTCTCTTGATGAGCAATCCCTCTGCACAACAGTCCCGCTGGCTGTCGTTCATCTCCGAATTTGATTGCCGCATTCACCATGTGGCAGGTAAGAACAACGTCGTAGCTGACGCTCTATCAAGACCTGTTTGCGCCATTGCTGCTACATTCGACAGAGAGTTCGATGATTCACAAGCAGCCGATAATAACCTGAAAAAGTTCATTATGTCAACCAATCTTCCGATCAAGGAATTGGTGGTCGACTGGAAAACGATTTATTGTGACGCCGCACGCTTCCAGCTTCGTCCTTATGTCCCGGAAAAGTGCGATTCGACATCTTCAGGTCGATCCACAACCTGGTACACCTCAGTACCCGGGCAACCGTACACGAAATCGCCAAAGCGTACGTATGGCCAAGCATAAACCGGGTTATCAGGCGCTGGTGCCGCGAGTGTCTCGATTGCCAACGCAGCAAAGTGGTACGTCACACAAAACTCCGATAGAAACAATCCCGACAACAGGACGATTTCATACAATTCACATCGGCATTGTCGGACCTTTCCCGCCGTCAGGAGGCTGCGGATATCTGGTTACGGTCATCGATCGATTCACACGGTGGCCTGAAGCAATCCCAGTGACCCACATCACAGCTGAGTCCTTGGCAAGCGCACTTACCGCTGGCTGGCTAGGTCGTTACAGTGTTCCACGCGGGATCATTTCCGACCGGGGTGCTCAATCCTAATCCGCCTTATGGTCATCTCTCATGGAGCAACTGGGAATTGAACGTCGCCGAACCACCGCGTATCATCCCTCATGTAACGGCGCCATTGAACGATTCCATCGCACGCTCAAGGCAGGTCTTTGTGCTCACTGTTCCGCTCAAGCATGGACAACGTCGCTGCCTTTCATTTTGCTGAGAATTCCCTCTGGCCTCAATGACAAAGGATTCACGCCTTGCCAAATGGTGTATGGTTCTAGTGTTGATTTGCCGCACCATTTCTTCACTCCGGTTACCTCGATAGCCAATTCATGACGAATTCATGTCCCTTCTGTTCGCTATAGTTCGCCTGCTAAATGCTCCAGAAAGACGTCATTCAACCGTCTGGTACATCCCGCCGCACCTGGCATCAGCTCAACAAGTATGGGTTCGTGACGACTCCGTAAAGACCGCGCTTCAACCACGATATCACGGACCATACAAGGTCAAAGACCTCGACAACAAATCCGTGCTGTCCAGCTCCGCAATGCTGAAGATCGGGCCAGCCTCGATCGGGTCAAACCTGCTTACCTACACCAAGACAATCAGGACGTCACGGCATCTACTGTCAACGCCTCGACGAATGACACAACACCAATCAAAAACACAGTGGTCTTGGCTAAAATGCGTAACTGGCCCCGGTGGCCTGCGAAAATCATCTTGCCTGACGGTACCTCAGTCGCCGCATACAAGCGACCGCAAGGCCCGGTGGCAGTGAAATTTTTCGGAACCAATCGCTTGGCATTCATACCCCAGTCCGATGTACAAACATTTGATCTGACAACATCAACAAGACCTCCGGACCTACTCCGCGCATACGACCTGGCTCGAAACTTTACAGTCCCGACAAATGCCGTGATTGCCGTCAAAAAAGTGCGATTCCTGCTACAACCTTACATCTGTAAATCGTCCTCAGTCAGTAAACCCACACCATGTTACAAACATTCTCATCATAATCCACAATTACGTGTGATTTGATTCTTGCTTAACTGACCACTGAGCTCCGCTCGCAACGATGGGGGTATTGTAAAGCTTCGTCTGCAAATCATACGATATCAAAACTGGTTTTCTAGAAGCGATGTTGTATAAACTCGCTTAACTTATAAGCGGTTTTAGCATCTTGTTTGAATATTGAAATCATGCCGTTGAGAGACAATAAATATCAGGAAGCTCTGCGGTTCAGCAATTCAGTAGACTGTTTCGTTTTATCAGCTAGCGGTTATAGAGACGTGCTGCGCGCTCAAATGAAAACAGAAGATTGATTTTTTATTATCTGATTTGTAAAGAATAACTTTACAAATGTAAATAATTATTCATATAATTTTCAATTATGATCTTTTCTGGGTTAGGCTGATTCTTTTATACTTTTAAGAGTGATAATAACGTAATATTGATTACAGATGCATTTAATCACACATATTTGATAAATCGACAGTGTTATGAATAATCTTTCACGTAATTTCGCGACTTTGTATAGTCAACGTGGTACCAAAGCAAAATATTGTGTACTGAAATTTCAAAATTAGTAACTTTTATAATGTAAAGGTATAATCTGTGGACAGTGACCTATCATTGTGGAAGATTTCTTTAATGTAATCTTAGCAAAAAGAAACGACATCTCGTGATAACTACGCAACAACGTGTTAGCACCCTATTTTTCAAATCCGATGTCAAATCAAAATCGTATTATGAATTAATGGCAAATTAACTAAATTTGTCGCTAAGCTATTCGAAATAAGGTACACGCTACAAAGTCGCCGTAATTTAGAACGAAATTTTGGCAATTTCCAATAGCATAAAAGAAGTCCTTTGAAACTAGCCAACATTCAATTTGGATACCCGATAAAACACAACACTTAATAACTGCATTCGCCCAGTATTGCTTTTAGCGTTTTCAAACTAAAAACTCTTCGCTAAAATTAGAAAAAAATCATTTAGCAAGCACTTTGTTAGTTCTACAAAGTTATTTTATATTATTGGCTTACTTTCACTCACAAATCTAAGTTTTCATTACACTATGGCACCGTATATGGTAGACCTGCGCTGCTAAGGTATGTCATGTAAAATGGTGCCGAACTGCTCCGAGGTGCACCTGAACATATATCCCACCTAAAGTCGGCAGTAGCAATAGGCGTACAGCTTTGCCGCGGCGCGCAGGTAGACATTTTAACTCCGGTAGGATCTCATCTGGGCTGCAATGTACTGCTTTGGCACTCGGCTGGGCTGCCAAGGCAGCACTAGAGGTCCGTGATGACATATGCGGCACCATTAGGGAGTGTAGCTGGGCAGTGTAGCGTCTCTCAAGAACATTTATGCAGTCCAGCGATCTGAACAGCGAAGGTCCGAATATGACTTCGTGGCATTGTTTTAAAACATAGAGAAATTGGAAAAAGATGCAGATACGACTGACAAAATTTAAACAGGGTTTATTCGTAAAACTAAAACACATTCCTAAGTTAAGTGTCAAAATTTTATAAGCAGCAGCGTAAGCGGCAAGATAACCTTCGCAACACACACATTCTTAACAGAACCTATAATGTTCACAGAAGCTTAAATTTGGCCCTATTTAGTTTTTAATTCAAGCTAAGACATTTCAGCATGCTTCATTATGTATTTTAGCTAACGTTGACTAGCAAGCCACTAAGGCATTACGGAGCTGTTGCTCGGTTCCCTAAGGCATCTAGCGATGCGAAAGCACAACAATGCATGTTCAAACGAAAAGCACACAGTTTACTCCCATTTACAGTTAAACGAATCGCAATCTACGTTTTGTCTAGTTTGGAGCTATTGCGCATGAAGGGATCCGTCGCCCAATAGGCACATTATAATTAAGCCATTCTTGCTTGAAATATTAAGTGTTTTCAATGCTGAGCAAATTTTTTGTCAGACGGTGAACTAAATCTGGATCGTTCGGCTGCAAAACACGTTGCTAGCGTAGCCCTTAAAACCATTTCAGATCTGAACCATTTCGATTTTAAGGGCCATCGGAAAGCTAGCAGATAAAAGCACCGGTACAAACATGGAGTGCATTATAACTTTACTTATCGTAAAGCTTCGCAATGCAAAGTTGATAAATTTGGATCCTTTAAGCATAATTTTAAAGGAGAACGGTGGATTTAAAATTTCAAAAAACATTCTGTTTTCATTGCTTAGCAGGGGACAATTGCTTTGAAGAATAAGTTTCTAGCTTGTAAAGACCAGCTAGGCTTTTCTCAAGTCAGACCAGGTTCCCTTAAGGCATCACTAGAATCTGTAACTGCCCGACAAAGACTTTCCCAAAAAATGTTACTAGTTATCTGCAATTATGTAGTCAGGTCGTTCACTTCGGTTTGAGCTATGTTCTTACCAACATCTATTAACCGTTAAGACCGTTAAGGTACAACGAAACATTGTTTACCATTATTTTTATGTTGAAACCAAGGCAGGAAACATATATCTAACATTCAATTCAACCTTTATAACAATTGTAAATGTTTTTTGATCCTATTAGTAACATTTGTATTAAATAAGAAGGCAATTTTTCAAAAAATGTTATGTGACAATGAAGGTAAGATTTTTTGGTTTATATTTACCATGCGACTTTGCAGTAAAGGGCAAAAACAGTTAACTTACCTTTTTGTAGCTATGTAACCGGTTATAATAATGGAATGGCTTCAATTGGTTAACACTTTAAAACAGAAGTTATTCCACCTAATGTTTCCTTGCTTTTTGGAATAAAGAGATATATGATGACGGTTATTGTTATAACTTGATTTTGTCAAAAACGGAGTTGAGCGGGATTGGTTTTGGGGCGAGCTTTTGATGTCTATCTAGCATTGTTTCAATGGATCACCAATATAAATCGACTGTGGGAGCGACCCAAAAAGGTGGCATGCAGTACCACCCAAGAATTGCACTCGTGAATTTAGCACAATCTAGACGCGTATGCATAAAATTTGAATCACCTTGGAAGAATATTTGTATTACTGTAGGCAGACGAGAGGGGTTTCTTTCAATTTTTGCTAAAATGTTAAACTCTAGATCTCACAGATCACATGTGCTTTTTAATCATTAAATACTTTAACTTTATCATAAATAAATGATCACTATCCTGTTATTAAGAACAGACAGTGTGTCATGTTATAATCGTGTGACAATGATAATGGTAGCTGGGATTTAGCGCCTTTATTTAAAAAATTGCCTTTAAAAACAATTTGCCGAAGACGAAGTGTAGTTTGAATTGACTGCGCTTATATAATGTTTGCAGAAGAATTATGCCACAATAACAGTTTGCAACGCGAATTTTATTCAAAAGCCGATTACATTAGACGCTGCCGAAAAGTGTTTAGCCTCTAGATGTTTTCATTCGGCTACGTCAAGTACGTTTACGTCCGTAAGCCTTAGGTTTTTGACCTGCTACGTGTGTCGCTAACATGACTACCCATCATGTTTTTACCACCACGTACATTCTCGTCAGGTTATGGAACCAGCGACTTAAACCTAGCCCTCGCCTTGGACCACTAAATTCAAACCTGTCACGTTCTTGAACTACTAAATTCAGATTGCCCTGGTTGAAATCTAATTTCGACCTCCAGGTTCTTGACCGCCAACTCCAGATTCCCAATGCTTCTATGGGTGTCAACCCCTTCACAAATATGGGAGGGTCTACATTTTGTAATTAAAGAACATTGTGGTGGTAGCCAAGTTAATGTCCCATAATACGGGTTATATACCCGGGAAGTAAGGCCGAAAGCGACAGCGACGTAACGGGGACGAAACGTTGGAAGTCTGATGAAGAGTGTTACATTCTTTAGCATAGTCGAAAATCATGGGCTCTTAGTAGTCTTAGGAGGTTATTTTAAAATTTTTGTATAACGAACTTATACTTTTATACTCCACGGTTTCAGTTGCTGTTGTCGTTTTTAGTTTAGTTTTTAGCAGGTGCGGCAAAAACTTGTGTGGGGTCTGTATCAGCAGCCACTGCCAAGGTTTCTTGCTCAAATTAAGTTTCTAGGACGCACACAGCTAAGGATAGCGATAAAGCAAATATAAACAGAATTCATTGCTCTTGTTATTTAACTGACTGGTGATATACTGTCAGCTGGAAGTCTCCAAAAATCTTCATGGACGGGAATGCTACGCTTTTCCAACGAATCCACTGAGATACCCTCAAGCGTCATTGTGGCAAGCCGAAGACCACATCATCATAAGCCGCTAAACATACAAGCATGACTGTGTGTCAGACTTTTATACGAAATTCTAATATGAACCTTGGTAGTCTAGATGGATTATAATATTTTTCTATCAGCTGTCGCTTATATAGTCATCAATCTATGACCCAAAGGAATTATCATCGCACTAATATCAGAAGAAAATAAAACCATTTGTAAAATTAACAAATGTCAACATCGTCTGTCGCATAGCTTTGTAATCACAACACAATAAATCCGGAGGGGGTTTATACCGATAAATCACTATTTTAGACAGTCTTTAGAGAAATCACTATGGTAAGATAGAGGTCTCGGTCTTCTGCCTCCTAAAATTTACTAGGCTTATAAGGGCGCCCCACCGGTAATGGCTAAATATTTACATAATTTCAAATGTTGGCCCGTTTTTCCATTTTTGCTAATTTTCCCGAGTTTTTGATAAATTGTTAATTTTGCGAATTTGTGCCTATTTTCCATAATTGTTACCATTTTGCCAATTTTTGCTCAACTTTGCAAGGTCCTCTTAGGTACTAGAGGAGAGGTTTGACCTCCTATGAGGGGAGCGGTATCTGACTCCTCAGGGGCTGCAACCCACAACCCCATTATGAGCACGTATTGTATAAATGTCAAACTAATACTGTTAAATATTTTCAACTTATAGTTTTTGATTGATAAAGTTTTTATTGAATATTTTGTGCTTTAACCATCAAATTATAAGCATCATATCCGTGTTATTTTCAGTAGTGACTAATTTATTGTTTCAAAGCTTTACCTCATTGTAATAGCAACGATTTATGCGAAATTCCAGTCTCAAACGAAATTATGCTTATCGAACCGCGTAACGGTTTTGACTAGTCTCAATTGCAAAAAATGTCGAATGCAGTCAGGTATTGAAGCAGCTAATACAACTCGATAAGTATTAACATTGTTATCGCGTCTCGACCTTATGTAAAGCTTTCTAAGAATGTTGAAGAAAGCTGCGTAGCAAATAAGGCGGTCAGTTAAGGCAGTGCTATGTTAAAGGAATATTCCAATCAAACTGTTATGTATATATTTTCCTTGAGTATATACATATTTATTGTGTAATCTGACATGTATTAGTTTTCATTCAATATTTCACATTATAACTACAGTTAATCTAAACTTAAAATTCATCTACTTCGATCATAGTTTTTGTTTTCTTGCTGTGCCATGGCTTGCTTTCAGTTATGATATTGTTTCCTGTCGTATTCGCATTTAAAGCACCTTGCAACGAGTTCTGAGACAAAAGCGCTAGATCAATGTATTAATATTATTCTTAATTGACGTTTTGCAACAATTAATATCACTTGACGTACCGTGGTCTGTTAGTTGGTTCAATACCCGGTAGTATTCGTTGACATTTTTTTTGTAAATGAGACTTTGTCAACACTATTATTATATGGTGCGTTGATGCTGGAATTTCGCAAATGAAACCCATTGCTATAATACATTTATAATAATTGGTTTTCATTTACAATATATACCTGCAAAAACTATTAATAAATTGATACATCAAACAAAGCACACACATTTTTTATTTTTTGAAAGTATCCTCAGGGAAGTAAGGGGGTTTGACCCCTTCCTCCCGCTACGACATTTTTACAATTCTAGTCAATTTTACCAAAATTTTGTCATATACCCCAATTTCTGCTACTTTCTGTGGCGGATTTTGTACCCGCAGCGCCCCCCACAGCTGGAGAAGCCCCCGCCTGATAAGGAACACCGCCAAAAATGCCAAAAAATAAACTGTATAATATAGTATCACGTATGGTACATATAGCAACAAAAACTGATGTTTGATCTTGACCTCAGCGGCCCCGCGGTAGAGGCTTGGGGGGAGGCGCTTGCTGTATGCGGCACTGGATACTTTTTGATAAAATTTTTAGCGTTCGGCGCTAGTGAGGGAGGAGTGCAGGTTCTTCAGGGAGGGTAAGTATGACTTAAGAGGAGAGGTGCCACCCTTAAGAGGTAATCCCCTATCGACACTTATGCTCTTTATGCTCCTCAAATATCGACAAGAGGACTTATATAAATGTCAAAATTGTTGGTAAAACCTACTTATAATAAGTGATCTATCACGGTTGTGTGCCAACACTGAAAAAGTCATTATAAATAAAGTTGGTTTACAGATCCCAAACTAAATGTTCTTGAAGACATTAATTCCAGACATACTATGAGTGCCCTTCGACGCCAATATATTTTCAGGAGGGTTTAAATACTAACACTAATAAGATTTTAATGACCATGATTTAAGGACTAATTTAAACAACTAAACAATTGGAATCGATAAAGCAATACAGTGGCGATCCATGATTGTCACATTTGCAATAATTGTTGTAAAGCATTATCTTTGAGCATGGCTAAAGTTTCATGTTGGTATCAATTGATATCGGTTGTTTTTTGTTTACCGTCAGCTCGAGAATCCCACATGTAGCTGTTGGTCAACCTGTCTGTAACCATCGCAGGAGGATATTGACTCAAGGTTTGTAACCCAAACTTTGTATTGTCGGTGTATAACAACGTAATAGAAGATATTTAAATTTTTGTTTACCGTCGGCTCGAGAAGCACAAGGGTAGCTGTTGGCCAACCCGTTTGCAAAAAATAGAGGAGGATATTGACACAATAATTGTAACCTAAACTTTGTATTGTCCGTATGTAACAACGGAATAGAAGATATTTTAGCTTTTTTGTTCTCAGTCGGCTCGAAAAGTACACGGGTAGCTATTGCTCAACCTGTTTGCAACCAACGGAGGAGGATAATAATTCAAGATTTTTAACCTAAACTTTGTATTGTCAGTGTATAACCATGAAATAGAAGATATTTTTGCTAGTGATCGAAGTTGAGACACCTTCACATAACAAATGATTAATACATTTGGCTAATATTTCCTGGGAGTTGCTATCGTCAAGAACCGGCAGATCTGTAGTTAAAGAAACGGGATCGGGACTTCAAGAATATTTTTGCTCGATTCCACCCGTTATAACGGGTAAAGTATATAGATTTAATGCTAACAAACATGCTGATATAACAAACCTGGGACAAATTAGCACAAAGCAACATCTGGGGCAAGCTAAGATACAACACATCTGGCGCGATTTAAGTTAAAATACGTAAAAAATGCTTATTTTAAGATGTAAATGCTTATTTCTAAATAAAAAGCATGATTTGTGTTAATTTTTTAACGGAGGGAGAAAGATATTGCTATCAAAAGATACAAAACAATATATGCGCAAGAAAACGCGGTTTGCACATCCTCAAGAATAGTAAACTCTTGGTTGACCTTTTCAACAGCTTCGCCATTAGGCACCTCGAGTGCGAGATTCCAACTGCAACTCAAACAACTTAAAAATATAAAATATATTTAGTGTTGCATCCGGATCCGGGCATTCCGGTTATACCGTGTATTTGTGACAAAAAATTCCGGGTCCGGGTATTGGTTTCAAAAACTCCGGGTACGGGTCGGGCTAGTCGTTTTCAAAAAATTCGGATCCGGGTCCTTGTATTAATTTTGAAAAGTTACACATCTTATTTTAGTATCGGAAATTGTCTAAATATGTTTCTTTAAAAAAACTGGGAATCAAAACGTAAATCAATAAATTTAAGCGTGAACGACAGAAACAGGCACATACTTGGATAAATTCAATGCATTTGAAATTTAGGCCTGAACAGATGCGTTGTTTGTTAGAATCCTGCTTGGCTACTAGGGGGATAGAAGTTAACAGTTATGCGTCTATAATGCAAATCCTGGTGCTTGTAACAACTGGCAATATATACGTCTTTGATAGAATTTCAGGAAAGCACTGGTCAAGAATGTATAACCATTTTGTAGTCCAATTTAATCGAATTATGATATCTTATAATGGATAATGAGGAATTAACCATGTAAGCTCTACAAGCAAACAAGATGGTGGAATATTGTAATAAAACCTTATATATTAAAATTAGACAGTTTATAAAACGCAGATGAGCACAGATTCCTTAACAGATCTACACTTGCCACAGATGATTCAGTCAAGATCTGATTATACTGATTTATCCGAATTGAATCGCAACGCTGACTAAATAAAGACGGCTGAATATTTTTTAATATAATTTTTTATTTTAAAACAAACTATTAATTAGTACCGTATTGACCAAAAAAGCAAAACAAGCTTGGTTAAATTTGGCCGGAACTATCAGTTTTGTTGCCCATAGTCCTGTTTTTATTTGCATTGGTTTTGTAAAAAAAGTTGGGGATAGATTCAAAATCTATCCTTTAAGACACTTTATAGTTTTTACCATTTCCAAGCCAAAGACCTATGACAACGATATTTCGTGTAAAAACATAACGATATTGCCACTATTTTGCCCGAAACAAAACTACGGTTACCTAAATCTCAGGGAATAAATCATTGTCGTGAACGGTAACAAGATATATTAGGCTATTTTTACTTTAGCCATTGTTTTGCTGCTTAGCTTCTTTAGTTGGTATAAACAAGCATTGGTCTCTTGTGATTTGAAAAGCCATAAAATATTTCGGATTAGTGTTGTGTGTGTTGTAGTGGCTCCGTTTATTGTATGTAAAGTCATTTTGTTAGACCGGGTCCTAAACCCAGCGACCACTACATTTATAGGTAAGCGACGATCGAAACTATACGTTTGAGAAGAAAGAAGGTGGATGATGTTTTGAATAGCAAAACTTGTAATTGTCTTAAATTAATCTTGATATTACAACAGCGAGATCTATGTCACAAAGAAAATCACTCTAACGAGTTGACGAGTCTAGTTACTGAACATTAAATTTAAATTACATATATAATTTTTCGCGTCTCAATACCTCAAGATGTCTACTCATTCTTTAATCATTTAGTTAAAATTCTTATTTATTTTTGGGCTTGTTGAAAAATTAATTTTTTAATTAATGTTTTAATACAAATTTCAGAATATTCTTCATAAACTTAGAAACTATTTTTTAACTATTGTGACGTGCTTTGTTTGTATATTTTATAGCAACAATTGCATTTGTGAGAGGTGCAATTAAATTTCATCTCACCCAGAAAATTAACTTTTGGACATAAATAATAACATTGATGCTATAGTGTCCGTTAAAATGTTGAAATCCCTAAGATATTGTTATCGGCGGACATGTTCAAAATATAATTCCAAGTTACATATTGCTTAATTAGGTATGATAAAGCTTGATGATCAGCATTAGATAATTTTAATTGACCATCTCTATCTCAGAGAATTTTCTGTTTTGTAAGATATTGTTATTGACGGACATGTTCAAAATGTAATTCCAAGTTATATATTGCTTAATTAGGTATGATGAAGCTTGATGAGCAGCATTAGATAATTTCAATTGACAGTCTCTATCTCAGAGAATTTTCTGTTTTGTAAGATATTGTTATCGACGGATATGTTCAAAATGTAATTCCAAGTTATATATTGCTTAATTAGGTATGATGAAGCTTGATTATCAGCATTAGATAATTTTAATTGACAGTCTCTATCTCAGAGAATGTTCTGTTTTGTAAGATATTGTTATCGAAGGGTATGTTCAAAATGTAATTCCAAGTTATATATTGCTTAATTAGGTATGATGAAGCTTGATGATCAGCATTAGATAATTTTAATTGACATTCTCTATCTCAGAACATTTTCTGTTTTGTAAGATATTGTTATCGACGGACATGTTCAAAACATAATTCCAAGTTATATATTGCTTAGTTATGTATGATGAAGCTTGATGATCAGCATTAGATAATTTTGACAGTCTCTATCTCAGAGAATTTTCTGTTTTGTAAGATATTGTTATCGACGGACATGTTCAAAATGTAATTCCAAGTTATATATTGCTTAGTTATGTATGATGAAGCTTGATGATCAGCATTAGATAATTTCAATTGACAGTCTCTATCTCAGAGAATTTTCTGTTTTGTAAGATATTGTTATCGACGGACATGTTCAAAATGTAATTCCAAGTTATATATTGCTTAGTTATGTATGATGAAGCTTGATGATCAGCATTAGATAATTTTGACAGTCTCTATCTCAGAGAATTTTCTGTTTTGTAAGATATTGTTATCGACGGACATGTTCAAAATGTAATTCCAAGTTATATATTGCTTAGTTATGTATGATGAAGCTTGATGATCAGCATTAGATAATTTTGACAGTCTCTATCTCAGAGAATTTTCTGTTTTGTAAGATATTGTTATCGACGGACATGTTCAAAATGTAATTCCAAGTTATATATTGCTTAGTTATGTATGATGAAGCTTGATGATCAGCATTAGATAATTTTGACAGTCTCTATCTCAGAGAATTTTCTGTTTTGTAAGATATTGTTATCGACGGACATGTTCAAAATGTAATTCCAAGTTATATATTGCTTAATTAGGTATGATGAAGCTTGATAATCAGCATTAGATAATTTTGACAGTCTGTATCTCAGATAATTTTTTGCTTTCTAATATATTGTTATCGACGGACATGTTCAAAATGTAATTCCAAGTTATATATTACTTAACTAGGTATGATGATCAGCGTTAGATAATTTTAACTGACAGTCTCTATCTCAGAGAATTTTCTGTTTTGTAAGATAGCTGACGATGATTTTTCTCCGTGGTCTAGCTGCTATTTTAACTCTAAATGTCGCAATACTTGAAGCTCTGGCACTTGATGTAAGTAGCACACATTCAAATGTTTTGCACGAAAACACTTGTGCATACATTGCTTAAGTACAAATTTACTAAATCAGGTTTCGAATTTCCAATACTTCATATGCTAAAATATTGGTATATCTCGTTAAGTAAAATTTAATATTTGTTACTTCCCGCTCAAGCTAACCTTTGGGACCACCGGAAATCGAACGTCGGGTCTTCTACATGCGCAGCATACGTGCTAACCACCTCAAATTGGGCTCGCTGCAAACAGTTGTAAATGTTCGAACATTACCAGAAGTTTGCTTTTCGTAAATGCTTTTGTATAAATTGCAGACAGTATATATTATTTTTAGATAATTTATTTTATTGGGTTTTTAAATTCTGAAGGAATAAGGGTTTATCATTAGGAACCACGGATTTTCTGATATTGATATCTTTCTTTAATCGGGTCTAGTCCAAATAGGTGTTGGAAATATCTTATTTGTTTTGAGTCTCACTACGGCTTGGGTCATAGTTGAAACGGTGAGAGCGGAGTTTCCACTGAGGGCCCTGGCAGATGAAAGTGTCTTCTTTTTTGTCTGTTTCTGTCATCCATAGGTCATCTTCGGATGGAAGGATTTCGGTAAATTTTTTGATTCAATAACAAAAGCGACGAGGATGTGCCCTTTAGTTGAACTCGAACAGCTCTGACCGTATCTTCCTGGTCACAATGAAAACAAACAGGTTTTTAAGGGTTCTTTGTCTGGCCAAACGGTGCCAGCTTTTCACAGCCCATATCTCGTGACTCAGCCGTCGCATAGCAAAATGCAAATTCAGAATAGCTCATAAAGGTATACAACTTTGCAGACTACGACTTTTTGTGGAGCCGCTCCCTGTGTCCCTGTGGGTCCGAACATGGTTCATTGTCCCTTTGTCGTAAATAGCGATTTTTCAGATCTCGCTAGATTATTTCTTACCTTTACCTACAATGAGTTTCTATAAAGATATCATAGCACACTGAATACGACGGACGGTGTTTATCTAGAGTCAACTTGACTAATTGTACCGTTTCATGGGATTTCAAGAGTTCTACGGTCGATGAACTTCATTTAGAAAAAATGTACCTTTTCATTTATCTGATTATGTATTGCGTGCAGAATATCAAAAATGGTCTATATATATAGGGATTTATTAAGTTTGAATACAATGATTTGGCTATTTTGAGTACAGCGTGCATATATCATGGCTTTTGATGGATATTCGGTGGGTTTATGGTCAATAAACCCGATTTTCAGTATATACTCTGTCTTCTATTATTTGGTTACGTATTGCGTACAGGTCATCAAGAATTGCCGATATATGCTATCCGGTATGGTGGATACGATAGTTTCGTTATGTAGATTCAAGCATGAGTATCTTATGCCTCTTCAAACATTTTCATTGGGTTTTGGTTCAATGAACCCTATTTTCAGAAAATAACATGTCTTCAGTAGTTTGGTACATTGCATCTAAAATAGATTATACAGAGGTTTATTAAGTATACTGAACACAGTGATTAGATTAGGTATGCGCATTTCATGCCTTTTCACGGGTTTTCAATGGGTTTATGGTAAATGAACCCGATTTCCAGAATGTAGTCTGTCTTCAGTGTTTGCTTACCTATTGGATACTGGTCATCAAGAATTGTCAACATATATAGGTTTGCCGGTAGGCTGAATACAAAGGGATGGTCATGTAGAGATCACCACAAATACTTGATTCGTTGTCCGTTGCTTTCGATGGGTTTTGGGTCGACGATATTTTAATATTTTCAATGGGTTCTGGGTTCAAGAGGTTTACTGCGGTATATACATCAATCACAGTTTGTTACAGGTTATTAAACAAAATCATAAAAAATGAAACAACGCTCGTCCCGTTTCACCTTCGCTTGCGAGTTACTAGTTTATTGTGTGCGTGTTTCAGTTTATTTTGGTTATCCAATCTGATATAGCTATCTCCGGTTTTTTAGTCCTTGAACTTGTGCACCTGGATAAAAGCGTTGTAACAATTACTGGTTACAAAAAAACTTATAATAAAATGGCATATAAAATGGCTCATTAATGCGAGACGCTTTTCTCTCGTGAGGCTGGGATGTTTCATGTGAGTTCTGAACTGGTAAAGCAGTCACTTCCGGAGAATAACCAACCCGGGCGAGGGAGCGGGTCGGAACCAAAAATAAAATAAAATCTACATCACCATAGTCTACGCCGGAGGTCACATATAAGTGGTTTCGTATGCAGTGCATAAATAAACTGATTGGGCAGCATTCCCAGTTATACAGTATGAGCTCGACAGTTCCTATAATGCGATGGAATTTACTTCTTACTTGTGAGTACATTGAGATTTAAACTTGTCGAGCCGAGTTTCGTAGGCCAAGATAGTGACCCATGCCGGACCACTGAATTCTACACGACTAGGTTGTAGTTAGGGCCAAAGTAGTAAATTGGAAGAGTGACTATAAATTCAGGAGAAGCAGCTTACGGCATTAATTGCTCAAATAGAGTGGCAAATGAATCACCGGGAATTATTGGCATTTTATCGTGAAACAATTTAGTACAAAAATAAAGTGCTTTATAATATTAATCCGTGTCTGTAGTGTCCTTCTCTTGGAACATGCGTTGTATCGACTGTAGGGGTCGCGCATTAACTGGTGCTTAATAGTGATAGATAGTATCGGAACAAAATGCTGTCAGCAACTGAGTGATAAAAATTGGTCAAGTTCATAATAGCGAGCTTATTTGCTAAATCCGTTATCTGAAAGCTCGTACAGATATAACTTTGCCCCACCGCTATACTACTGGATACATCCATGAAGCCTCAGTCTTCGGTGACGATCCACTTCCTTCACAAATGTAACATAACAACATGGTATAAATTTATTACTTGATGTTATTCTTCAAAGCGAATTGCTATTTTTGGGCGATAAGTACTATCTCCAAAAAATTTGTGTAACTTTATAACTGTTGTTTAGCTGAATTGTCAGAAAAAAGTCAACGTATTAATAATATTTTGGGGAAAATACTTAGTGCGCTTAGCAGCCGATCAAGACTGTACTAGTTGAGTTTAAATTATAATCAAACCCTGCTGTAAAATGTAAATAAATTCATCGAAATTAAAATATACACAAAATATTCGAAACATAACGACAAAGAGAAATCAATAAGCCAACAGAAACGTGAAGACACTGCCATAAGAACTATCACACGCTTCAGTTAGTAGATAAGGCTACAATAAACTCTTTGTCTATACTGAAAGGCAAAATCAAGAAATGATCGCTCGAGTTTTTTTGGTTTCACAAGAACACCGTGATGCTTGTCGCTGGTCTGCCATAAGGTGCATATCATTCTCAAAAGCCACTCCAATGAACTTGATATATATACCTTGTTAAATAAGCCTAAACTGTATATCTTAAGAAATCAAAGCGTTTGCAAAAACTTAGAACAAATAATTCAACCTTCCCACATCAGATGCTTTGCTATCAAAAATTCTTGTGAATTTAATTTATCGTGAATCTCATGGTTACCCGATACTGAAACGATTGAACCAGGGGCGTCACAAGGGGGCATAGGCGTCGCTACACTTTTTAGTGAAAATCAAAGAAAAAATAACCAGGTCGAGTTGTAATAAACTGCATGTAAACGCGACTGGATCCTCCACTTATTTGCATCTCTCTTCACTTTTGCAGAACCGCGGCGTCCATGATTTGTACCACAATAATATTTTCAGTTATGGTGTGCTGCGATTATGCGACGTTTATATTTTTAGTGAAAATCGGGAAAAACTTAATAGATCGGGTTATAATATTTGTCGAAAGCAGTTAGACTTCTGTCGTTCACTCACGGCGACATTTTAAGGCCTCAGGTACAAGTTGGGATGGAACAGGTACAAAACGTTGGGATAACTCAACCTGGAAATCTTTAATCTACTCGATTACAAAAAGCGTCACGAAAATGGTTAGCCTTCTGTCGCCTTCCCAAAATATATACATATTTTAAAAAAATAGCTACATTAGCGTCACATTGTTCTTCAACGGTTCGCAACAAAACTCATGGTCTTTGCTTCACATGTTGATGATATTATTGTTGTACAATCTAGGCAACGCCAAAGTCTAGACCAAAATGTTTTCCGTAAAACAAACAACGTAATCTATTTTGCCGCCGCGACACAATATTTGACATTGCGAAGAGTTCTATTTGGCGAAATCCCCGGCGACAGCAGACAATTCTTGGAAACCACCAATCAGTCGCGCTTTCGCGAGAGCAAACTTTCCTTTCAGTCAATGATACATCTTACCGAATTTTGGGTTAAAAAAGTAAAAAATATTCGCGCGTTTATTCAAAATCCCAGGTTGCCTTACAATGACGTATTTACTAAACGGACCCAACCTATATAAACCCAAAAAAGCAAAATGAGTACGCGATAGCTGGAACGCCTGTTTTATAAATTTGTCCTGCTGGACCGTTTTTAGAGCAGTATGATACAGAGTTTCATTGGAAGGACCTATATAGTATATACTTATTATTATTATTATTCTAAATTTAACGCGAAGCTCATAAATCATAGTCACCGATGAAACAGCTATCATGTTCACAGCTCTACACAAATAAAACGAGATAAAAATTAGATAACTCAATAATGTTGTGTATCGTTGTTGACTGATTTTAAATCAGTAATTTTCAAAACGGTGCCGCTTTTTTATTTTTGAGAACGCAATATGCAGCGCAATGACAACTGCACCAGCTGTGTCCCGTCCGAATAGGACGATATATGTTCAGGATGCGAAAATAAATCAACACCATATTTGTATGCTGAAGTTTTGACATTGTCAAAGCGATTTCTGTCGTAACAAATTACATGGATCGTGACTTGAAAAATAAATCCAAATGATAGCATTTTATTGTTTTTGATCTATCTGGACGGTGTGTATTTTTCTTAGTAGTTTTTAAGCAACTGGGGTTTACAAAAATCGTAAATACTATATATTTCAAGGTGGAGCATGGGTCCAACTTTTTCATCGCTGCATAAGCCTAAAGCGGGGTTATCAGTTTCACCAACCGCTGAAGTAGGGGTCTTATAAAACCTACGTATAAATGTATAATCAATATATACTACAATCTCTCTTTAGCAAGACTAAAAGATTAAACCTAGTAGGAAGCATTTTATGATTACTGGGTTATTTTTTTTTGGTGTTCAGCCTAATACCACAATGGTACTCGGGTGTAAATAAAAATTCCTAGTGTTTGTTAGTGTGAAAGCAAAGGTGTGCGCGTGCAAAATTTTTTAAGCTCGCGAGTAGCCGCTCAAATTAGGGGCTTGTCTACCGCCACTAGTTTCATACCGCGTGCTCAAAAAATTTTTGAAGCACGCGGAACCCACCTATTTTTGAAGCTTGCGGGTAGCCGCGCAAATTAGAAACTTGTCTAGTCCCGTACCCGCGTGCTCAGAAAATTTTTGAAGCCCTCGGAGCCCACGGATTGTATACCAATATCGAGGTATTCCAAATTTTTGATTGTACATAACACAAAAGCATTATGCTGTAGTTAACTTCAATTTTTTTTCATCATTTGGCCTCCACTGTGACTGCGTTAAGTACACGAACGGATGCGTGATGTACCGTTGTAGCTCACCTCCATATCTCTTACTTAGCTATCCAAAACGAAAGCTTGTCGTCATTTTGATCAGTTGAGCACATTGTCAAATTGTCAGACTGTCTTATATTTTAAACAGCCCCTTTGTACTACAATATATTTATAAACAACGCGGTGACGGTGTCCCCTATCAAGGGCTTTAGACTGCAGTCACTCTATGAACTAACTAGTATTCCAAACTGTGCCCAGTTCAGGGAAGCATATAATGCATTTCGGCAGCGGCCACTAAAAAGAAACCACGAGTTTTTTTGAACATCGTAACAGTCTGTATAAAATTAGTGATGCACTAAAATAGTAAAAGTGATCGTTTCAGGTAAGAAACGCTAATTACGGTACAAATTTTTTTGTACTTTTTGTTATAACCTACTCTCCACGATATCGCTTCTTTCAATAAGAATTCCGTAAAAGCGGTGCCCGAAATTTTTTATCGGTTGGTGTCTTCTTAATGTTTTGACGTGCAGTTTCTAAGATCGCTGTAATCTGCAATATCTATATACCGCAATTTTCCAGTTAATAAAACATAAATTCTTCGGCCAATGTGAGCTTTAGGGGAGGAGGATAATGCATGTCATGCCGTTCTCGATATACTAAGCCTAAGCTTTAGTATTAGCCTAAGCTAAGGTGCCTATATGAGCCATGTACTAAGTCTAAGGCTAAGTCGGGTGGCTGCCGCCCACCGAACCCCCGCTCTAAACTGTTCTTTTTTCTATCGTTATAACGTCCGGACCCTAAAGTTCACATGAGCCAATCCTTCAATACTCAA
The DNA here is from genome assembly GCA_030248225.1 of Trileptium ribeirensis. Classification (NCBI taxonomy): domain Eukaryota; kingdom Metazoa; phylum Nematoda; class Enoplea; order Enoplida; family Thoracostomopsidae; genus Trileptium; species Trileptium ribeirensis. Next base: position 11,194 of record JASANE010022438.1, on the reverse strand, counting down.
TGCTTTAATTTTATTGAAATATTGTCAGAATTTTCTAACTTCTGGTTGAAATTCTGTTCTTGCAAGAGCTATTTATCTAGTCAGATTTGCTCAATCTTTTTCGTGACATTCACATGACATATTGAGCTAAGCCTGCATCTTGCAGCTAAGGTCTGTATCTTGCAGCTAAAGTCAGTACCCGTAGCTCGCTTGACTTTAGCTATACCTACTGAATGGGGATACCTAGCTGTAAATTATGCAGGTTAGATTATATTTCAGTCGCAGTGTCGTCGGTTTTAAGGAATACTTAACACGATTTTATCAAATTCGACACCAACTGACGTAAAAATAAATAAATCCGGCCAGTAGACTTAAAAGTCCTGCTCGAAATATGAAAAAGCGTTGTAGGCGCACATTGAACGTCGACAAAAAGTGAGAAATACGCTATATATTATCACAGTAAAATAAATATGTATATGTTCATTTTATATTTATGCATACATGTCTACACGCATACCTACATTTTCTTAAACTTAACTTAATGCCTATCCTACGTTTTTAAATATAACACAATGCAATTGCGTGAAAACAGGGGGGTGGGTTGGGTTGGCGGGTTGGTGGTGGGGTTTTGTGAGGGTTAGGTGGTGTTGTTTGAGTGTGTTGTTTTCGTTATTCTATTTATTTGTTGATGTTGCGTACTATGGTGATTTGGTGTATCTTTGTTTATATGTGTGCGCGGCTAAGTTCTACTGAGGCTGGAGAGAGAGGGAGAATTTGCTTGAGTAGGGGTATCGCGGGTAGCGGGTATACTATGGGGCGGCGGGTAATACGTATCTCGATTTTTAAGTGAGCGCTATTTTAGATGTAGGTGATCTTAGACGCTTAAAATTAGTGACTGTATAGTGAGAGATGTCTTATTTGGTGGTTCTTTTCAGCACGCTGTGATGTAAAGGCTGTCTTTAGTGTGGTTCTTGGCGGTTCTTCTTGGTCAGGTGATATATGGAGTGACTATCGTTCTTTATGAGCGCGATTGAGGTTAGACTGGATCGTTTTTTCTTTTCGTTGGCGCATCTAAGGCTGGGTGAGTGACTTTCGCTCGAACTAGCGATTGGTGTCGTGCTGTGGTAATATTGTGGACGCGGTTTTTGAGCCTTGATGAGTTATGACTTTCGTTTACGGTTGGTTGCTGGAGGGATGTGGGTGTGAAGTGGATCTTTTCGTTTGGAGCTTCGGCACATGCTGGCGAGGATATAGCTTTGCGAATGAGAGGATTTTAAGTGAGACTCGCTTCTAAGCGATATATATTTGTTTTGCGGGCTTCTCGGCTGGAATATCTTGGCTCTGGTGAGCGTGCGCGGTGGAGCTCTTTTCAGTTCTGGGATTAGATCATACGGTCTTCGTTGGCGGTCTCGTTGCTGCTCGTTTTCGCCGTCGCCGTCCGCGTCTCTTTCTTTATATGTTTTTTTTTCGTTGTTTTAGCTTTTATTTGATTCGCTATGTGTAAAAGATTTAACACTTACTATACAATGCTGTGAAAAACCGTCAGACACAAATCAATTCTTCAACAAATGCTAAATAAGCAAATACGAATTCTAAATTCATACCGTAGTAAGAGAACCTTTTTGGCGGTCAGCTGTCAATTTCCCGTCGCCGGCCTTTTGAGTCGTCAGCCGATGGACGGCCGAAAATTTTAACACTTTAAATAGGGCTGTTGCCCAACACTGATACTGACGGCTACACTAAAATAATTATCGGTCCTATCATTTTATATGCGTAAACGGTAAATATTGATAAAACTTCAGGCATATGGAAAATCTTTTTCTATATTACTGAAAGCTAATAAATAAAAAATGTACTAGAGGGAAAATTTTTTTAAACTATTCAGTAGAAATCAAACCTAAACAAAATTCCTCCCATAAGCCACGTCGGATTACCCAGCAGCGAAATCGGCTTTCTGGAAACGGTGAATACACGACAAGGCTTTCTAGGAATCTCAAGGGAAAAGCAGCGCTTGCTCGGAGTCGATTAGGTTAGTAGGTCCGCGGGCGGGTTTTGCCAAGGTGATCGATCTATCCTGTTTCGGTTGTGCACGTTTATAGTTTTGTGGTATAATTCGTAGATGTCGCATAGAGAGCCAACGCCTAGGTCTATATAAAGATAATAAGGTCGTCGTACCCTATCTTTCTCTAAAGAAAGGTCGTCTCGTCGTTCCCTATCTTTCTCTTAAGAAAGACTAAATTTTGACCTGAAAATTTCTGTGGCGTGGTATTCTCTTAGTTTGCATGAACATGCTCGAATTGCCACAACTTCTCCCGCGGTCTTCTGAATTCTGATGATAGACCTGATGCTATACAGTTGGCACTCATTTTGTGTAGCAAATTCAGCTGACTCAGACACGTGTTCATTTTCATTTGAACTTAACCATTTCCCATCACTTACACGGTATTTCTACTGCAACCTGTTATTTTATCAGTGTTTATCAGCACTTGTAAGTTTGAGAGAGGCCACAGGGGCGGATCCAGAGGGGGGGTTGCGCCCCCCCTACCCCCGTCGGGATAGCCAAGGTTCATAAATTTTTGGCACATTTTAAAATTTTTAAAACAGGATCACTGACTGGTCATCTACATATATATATCAGGAATGTTATAAGGGTGCGCCCCCGTCAGAAATTTCTGGATCGGCCACTGACTCTGCATTGGGTGAGACGTAGTATTTGTAATCTTATTCACTCAGTCGTTATATCTGTTTTATTTTTATTATTTTCGGCTGATAATAACCGCTGCGACTAAACGCACAGTAGGCCATTGCTTGGCTATCAACAGGCTTGATGTGCGCGAAAGTTATGTGTCGGGCTTTACAAATGTACAGGGGCGGATTCAGAGGGGGGCGGTGGGGCGGTCCCCCTGTCGGGATAGCCAAGGTTCATAAATTTTTGGCCCACTTTAAATTTTTTAAAACGGGATCACTGACTGGTCATCAACATTTATGCTGAGCGGTTAATATACCCCTGTAAACATAGCCTCTTTGGTGAGTCCGACCGCGTCAAAATACATCACCATTGGCATTATAATGTCTGACCGGGTTGTCGGTCTGTCGTGGCGTGGGTACGTTTTGTATATTACCGATGTTTTGATACATTTTGATACGTATGGCTTCACCGTTTGCGCAGAACTGAAATTATATGTTTTTAATTCCAACAACCAGAATTCGTAGTAGCGCTATGCATATTGGAACAAACACTTGCTGTTAGGAAGCCTTTACCCCAATGTCTCCAAGGGAAATCTGCAGATCTGGTGTCAGCAACGGAAGAGGTCAAAACTACTGTTAATCTCTTTCGAAGTTGGCGCGAGAATGCGGAAGAACGATTTGTGGAAATCTTCGAAGAAGCAACGAAAATTTATAATACCTCGTGGAACGTTGAGAGTAACCAGGACCAAGAACCACAGGATAGAGAAGAAATTCCAATGCCAAGACGAGCATCAAAACAGCGTCATCGATCGAATGTCCCGGATGATCATGCTGTTGATTATCATCGACGATCTGTTTTTGTCCCCTAACTTGATCAAATCCTTTCATATTTTGACACCCAGTTTGGATCCCAGCAGTTTGATATGTTACAAATGATGGCACTGGTCCCAACTAATCTACGGGACTGCACCTTTAACTATGCTGCTGCTGCCCTCAAGTATTACAATGACATACTACCAGAGGAAGCCGCCAGCTTTCAGACAGAATATGAACGTTGGTGTATGAAATGGAAAGAACTCGGCCCATACGCGCCATCAACTGCATTATCTGCATTGAAAAAATCAAGTCCTCAGTTTTTTCCTCGTATACATAGACTATTGCGCATTTTTGCAGCGCTCCCTGTAACATCAGCAACGGCTGAAAGGAGCTTTTCAACCCTGAGCTATTTGAAGAATCTCGTTCGCTCAACAATGGCTGAGGACCGATTGAATGGATTAGCTTTAATGTATATTCACAGAGACATTCCAATGAATTTGAAACGGTTATTGATAAATTTGCCCTAAGAGCACGCAAACTTGACTTTGTACTGTAGTGTTGCACTTCATTTGAACTAGTTTTTTATGCTATAAACGCCACGATTCCTAACGCCAGTGTAATAAATACTTGATTTTTAAACTTTGTGTTCGTTAGACTATCCTTAAAATTACATATATCAGCGTATATATATATCAGGAATGTTATAAGGGTGCGCCCCCCCCATCAGAAATTCCTGGATCCGCAACTGAGTGGCCAGGCAAAATAAACACTTGCGCCTGGTCACGTGTTTGTTCTATTATTGTCAGTTTGTGTTGACCAACCAAGCGACTGACACGAAATCTTTTAATCGGATTATTTTTGTGTGGCACTTTCTTCGTCCGGAGGTGGCAGGTTACCGCCCCAGCAATGAAGTACCCGAAACTTTAAACATAAAAGGCCACGGCTCATTTCTTACAGAAATTTCCATGCTAGTAACCTACTAAAATTTTCTTATTTGCCCGACCTGCCTTAGAGACCCTCAATTGTCATTTCTAAAATCGTTATTCCTCATCGTCAACTTTATGCTGTTTATCCGACAAGTTGTGCAATTTTAGCTCTTATTTATCTACTGCTTTGCCATGTCACTCAACACTGTTAAATTTGATCCTACTCTAGCTCTACATATGAAATGTCTTTTAATCACTTGATAAACTCTCCGGATGAGCGAGGTGTCATCCACACACAACGCCAACATCGGGAATTTTTTTGTTTTTGTACGGCACTCCGGAGGAGGAATTCCCCATCAAGCTTGCCTAGATGGAATGAAACATTTTATGTGGCTAACATGACCCATGCGTTTTTACAATTTTTTGAAACTCTGTGAGTCTATTCCCTAAAGTTATACCAGATCAGAGTTGATTACTGTCCTCGTACGGTCATGTACTGCTATAGAGATTTGGAATTTTACTTTTCCAAATGGAACGTTGATGTGCATTACGGAACATTTTCATATCGTAAGGCCACATTGCACCTAGAGCATGACAGTGGAACGACGGAGAATTTATTACGATTAACAAAGACTGTGGCATTGCTTCTAGGGCAGACGAACCGTTTTCAATGTCAACGTAATGTGGGCTACTGCTCTTGTTATCCGTTACCAGAACTCAAGCATATATACGTAGCTATGAGGAACAGCACAAATTTGACATTTTCTAATATATTATCTAGTATTATTTTATAAATCTGGTCGTCACAAGTGATATTAATTTAACTCGATCGGTACGTGGCATCGCTTATTCCTAACGAGCTACATATCTGTTGCAAAAAGTCTATCCGATTAGGCAGAGTTGTATTTATTACTAAGGTAGACAGCCAAATATAGTCGAATTTCATCACAATCGAAAACAATATATCGCTCCCTGAACTTAACATAGATGTCGTGGCACACAAAAAGCACTTGCTTTGCTGATATAATCGAAAGATGCATAAACCCTTTGTTATCAGTAGAAGCTCGATGTTCTTGTGGTGTCTTCACGCTAACATTTCGTACCGAGATACTTGTTTACATTTTTAATCTCAACATCTTGTTGTGGAGGCAAATGACTTTTATGACTAATACAATCTAATTGTAGCAGGGACATTTGGGATGCGAAACAAATTTCAAATTATGTTAAAACTTTCGACGAAGGCTAAGATTTACCAGAACTAAATTTCAGCTCCAATTTTTTACTCATGTATGCTAAGCATTAATATGACCATTGCTAGCAAATTTTAATATCAGGCCTTCAGTGACCTGCAATGGTCCGCAGGACCTTCACGTTGGTTCATTCAAAAATGTGCCGAGGTTGAGCCAATTATTTTAACCAAGGGCCGATATTGTAGTCAAAACTCCAAATTTGGAAACTTGTATTTTTATAAAATTGTTTTAGGTGCCACAAATGTGCTTTTCATGCATTTCCCTAGTTTGATAACTCTGGAAAACTTGATAAATGGGAAACCATTCTTATTATTTTTGGTCATTGGTCATTTTGGCAGAGGTACTCTGGCCATCTCAGCATCCCCGAAATTCGTATGACCTGGCTAGGTTAGGTTCCTAAGAGTGTTCCTAGGGTCCAGGCTCGTGATAAGAAAAGTGGATGATGCTATGAGATTCAACAGGGTAATTTACTCATACTCATATTCTGGCTTTAATTTTTGACGCTACAGCTCTAAAACTCTATGGTAAAAATCACTCGTAGCATGGATTCCCTCGGTTAAATTGTGATCGAACTTGCCAAAGTAGTCTCTTACAACTCTAAAAGCCACCGTAATTCTCTAAATTTTTGGGAAGGACAACCCAAAACTTGCTAGATATTTCGGAATTGGATGGACATGACCAATGCAAGCCTAATAAAAGCAAAACTCAGCCTTGATGTGAAGCACCCGAATTTTAAGTGAACTTGAAATTTAGACGATTAGCCAATTGAAAGCAACTTTGGCTAAGATGCTGAGAAGTGTCACCCAAACGGAATTTCTTGGAACGAACCTTTCACCACTGACCTGATCATATTAGCATTATGTTCTGTTTCCAATTTGTTCATCTTCGTTAATGATTTACCTGGTAAATTTGTACAAGTTATCTGCTGTAGAAGAATCTCAGTTTGGTTCAAATTAGCTTGCTTAATGCAGGTTTGCCTACCAAATCCAGTAAAATGTCATAGCCTGTTCGGACGGCATACCAAATTTTCGTTTAATTTTTAGTTTCAGATCCGTTTTCTAGTAACATTTAATCCATTGACTACTTAGTACTACCCAAGTTCTAACGATATATTGGCAAAGTTATCAAATTTAATAAAAGCACAAACTTTTAAAACACATTATCTACCGGTGCACTACAAAATTTATTGACTCCAAAGGTCCGATACTTCATACATTTAACTCCATTAGCTAGTTAAGCCAGAAATTTTCATATTAACCCCAATTTTGGATTTTTGGTCAGTCTGACCATTACACATTTGGCCTATAAACTTCAATTGCATTCAATAATGTTGTGATTGGGACAAATACGACACTAGCGCCAAGTCCTAACTAAGATGTTTGAAGAGATAAAGGACCCGTGCAAAGCTTTCACGTGTGAAAATAGCACAGTCTTTAAGTCCACTCAAAAATCACTATCACAAGAGGCATTGGTATGTATAGCATGGACCGGTCTCCTCCCTGTGATACGCATGACTCCAAAACGCGTCCGCAAAGATCACCAAACACAGACGAAGCTGTAATTGACCAAAAAAATTTGACATCAAAAACAATGAAAACTAAATAATACACGTAGCTGACGCAACCCTACCAACACGACAGTTTTCCAAAATTAAATTTCAGACTGGCTTCTTTACAAAGCGTGCAGTCGCTTTTTATACTCAGCAAAAAAGACCTGCCGTGTTGACAAGGTCCTGATTAAATACCTACTCTCCCAAAATTAGCACAGCCACATTTATATGACAAAATTTTTAACGAAATTTCTATACAATGGATTTTGACAGAGGAGTCAATTGTCTCATTACTGGGTTATATTATTAATGGTTCAGCCTAAATCCATACAGCTTAATCGACAGCTGGTTAGCCAGTTTCAACATTGCATTTATCACTATACTTGTACAAGCTCGTTTATGTTTTCTACTAATGAAACACCAAGTAAGTCCAACCTATTAAACTAAAGAAACGCTAAAACAAACTGCACCCTTTATATAATATATCTAGTCGACCCAATATACAAGCTATGACACATCCATACAAAACCTGCGACCAGTAATCAGTAAGTTCTTGTGACGAAGTCGCAATGATTCTCGATTTTAAGCAGAATTTCAGAACCATCGGGGAAATTATCAAAAGCCATAGAGTTTTAACAAAATTTGAACAGTTGGTTGACCCGCCTTTGAACTTTGCTCTAAAGTGCTTCAATCCACATCAGATCTGCATTTCAAATCTGCATAGCCTATGGGTGATGACTACACACAGGTCAGCCTACCTCAGAACCGTTTTTACACCTCTGAACCGAACTCAACACCCCTATTTTTACACAGCTTTTCTGGCCGCCTTCTATATCAATGACGCGATGTTACCAATCGAATACTATTCCAGCCCTCTCTATATATATTATATACATTCATCAAAGCATCTACATTGGCGTAACTTCATTTGAAAGCTTCTTTGCTGCTGCAAACTAACAAGACACGTTTATTTATACTACTCTGAAATCTGTGATGTCCAGCATTGAAATCCTGTCCGTAGAGAAAGAAAGTAGATGAAAAAAGCTGCTTTTGCCCCCCCACCGGTGGGGACCCGTGGTGGTGAGTCATGGGCATTACTCTTATTTATATGTATATATGTATATATGTTTACTATACATGCATACGTATGTTTATTGTATATATAAATACAGACATGCCAGTAGTATAACAGGCATAAAATACCCACGCTCCGCAGCGGAGCCATCAGGGCAACTACAGTAATCCCTCCTATTTTACGCTATGCCAACAGGGCGGTATATTATTTTCGACTCTAAACACACCCGTAAGGGTATAATAGTACTTTCGGGTATTTTAACACACCCGTAAGGGCATGATAGTGTTTTCGGCATTTTTGACATAGCCATCAGGGTGTTACATTATTTTCGGATTTTTGACATATCCATCAGGGTGTTACATTATTTTCAGATTTTTGACACACCCGTAAGGGCATGATAGTATTTTCGACGTTTTAATACACCCGTAAGGGCATGATAGTGTTTTCGGCATTTTGGACATAGCCATCAGGGTGTTACATTATTTTCAGATTTTTAACACACCCGTAAGGGCGTAGTAGTGTTTTCGATATTTTAACACACCCGTAGGGGTATAATAGTGTTTTCGACTGGGCAACACATCTGTAAGGGTATAATAGTGTTTTCGACTGGGCAACACACCCGTAGGGGTATAATAGTATTTTCGACTGGGCAACACATCCGTAAGGGTAGGATAGTGTTTTCGACTGGGCAACACATCCGCAGGGGCATAATAGTGTTTTCGACTGGGCAACACATCCGTAAGGGCGTAGTAGTGTTTTCGACTGGGCACCTCACCAAACGTGTAATTTTGTTTTTCTTTATTGAGAAAATTACATAATAATACAAATGAAGTATAATATATACATATAAAGTGTAAATATTAACATATATAATATCTTCATTTATTGCAAGCACCATATTGATGCACCAATTGATATTTTCGTCGCCGTGCATGAACTGGGTGGTCGTAGACGAATGCCGTTATGACTACATTGCCTTCTGTCACCACACATAATATGTAGCCTGCTTCACCCGTCCATCCTCGATAGCCAATGACGTTGTTGAATGTTTTGAAGTGCTCCACCCGATTATCGTGTCGCTTGAAGTGATCATCGCCGTTGTACACCGTTTCGTAGATATTTGCCTTGTAATCGTTGATGAGACGTGAATTTCCACTGGCAACGTGACCAGTATGACCATGTACAAAGTGTTTACTGAAGTGGAGAAACATGACAGACTGTTCTCGATGAATGAAAGTGTAAACTGATTTAATAAATTGAAATACACTGGTATATATAAACATTTCATCCCTGCCAGCGCGTGGTTTAGCTGGTTGGCACAGTTCCAGATTATAGAGTATAAAAAGAAGTGAATTTTTATTTTTCAAATCATTCTCGTTTTGCTTCACTAACAAACAGTCGCTGATTTTAGGAAATTATTAATAAAGCTAGTAACTTAATTTACGTTATAATCTCTTAAAAGCTATGGCACTACGATGTGACCGGTGTAATATCGAATTCTCGAGACGTGATCATATGGCTCGTCATTTCAATACCGTTCACGAAGCGATGGATATTAAATGTGATCAATGTAAAAAGTGGTTTAGTCGCAAAGATGCACTCACTCGACACATCAAGCGGTGGCATGGACAACAAACAAATGGTGCATGTGGTGGTACACCACCCACAGCAACGATCAAGCGTTTAATTGGCAACGTGGAGGGTGGATCATCATTCAAAGCGAGGCGCATCGAAGACGATCTAAAGGTGATGACGAATGGTTGCAAGCAGCAGTCAATGTTCGTGGATGAAACACACACCGTCAATCTACATCAATGGATCAAAGCTCTCAAAGGGTATGTTCGGAGCTACTACATTGTACCAAAACGAGTCGTCAAGGATATCAACGTGTTCCTCAACGATTCGCGGTCAACAATGGAAAAGTTAGTACATCAAGAACGAGGCATCAAATTATGGATTGATGTCGAGTGCACGCTACGAAAATTGGATGGTTCACAACTTACGGCTCATTTTAGCTGTAAAGCGCGGATCATTCTTCCAGGCTCCAATGTTTCCAACGAAGTTACGATCATGGAAGAAAGTATTTTTGTAGCAAATGTCTCATACCGTGCTACAGCGAGGAACAACGTAATGAACATATTCACCGATGTCGCAACGATCAACCTTCGCGTGTCGAAGTTCCCCCACCTAACTCAACACTCGAATTCCATAATCTACATCGGATGCAACGCGCACCGTACGTCATTTACGCAAACTTCGAGTGCATACTTCAAAAAATGGACACCAGCGAACCCCCACCCACATCATCTTATACCAATCAGTATCAGCGTCATACACCATGCGGCTACGGTCTCGTGGAAACATTTGGATGTTGTAGCGACAAGATGGAGATTGGAGAACCAGTTGTCTACAGAGGAGAAGTCGTAGTGAAGACGTTTCTACATAATATCATCGAACTATCAACATCGTTCCAAGAAAAACACATGGATTGTCAAAAATCAATGGTCATGACGGATGCGGATAGTGTCACTCACAAGAACGCAACTTCGTGTTATTTGTGTGGTAGATGGTTGAAGAAAGAAGACAAGGCAAAGGATCATTGTCATCTATGTGGGCGATATCGTGGTGCAGCGCATCTAAAGTGCAACATCGGATACCGACTCAGTGAGGTGTGCAAAGAACAAGGACTCGAAATCGAGTGTATCGCGAAGGGGATGGAAGATTACATGACATTTTCTATCAAACGCAAATCAAAGAAGCGACAAAGTTGTAGTGGCAAAGATAGCAGCAACCCATTCATTTTGAGTGAAGCAGATTGTGAAGAAGACGATAACGATGAGTGTTGGGATGAAGAGATGGGAGGTGCGGATTTCATATTGGGCAATGACGACACCGATGACGAGGACGAGGT